>PISX010003947.1:19907-129254 GCA_004024625.1 Mellivora capensis
ACCATAAGTGACTCTTAATCTCACAAAACAAACTGAGGGTTGCTGGGGGGAGGGGGTTGGGAAAGGGGGGTGGGGTAATGGACATTGGGGAGGGTATGTGCTATGGTTAGTGCTGTGAAGTGTGTAAACCTGGCGATTCACAGACATGTACCCCTGGGGATAAAAATATGTTTATAAAAAATAAAAATTTAAAAAAAATTAAAAATTAAAAAAATTAAAAAAAGAAATTAAAGATCTAAATAAATACACATCTCATGTACATGGATTAGAAAACTTAAAACTTTGGGGCACCTGGGTGGCTCAGTGGGTTAAAGCCTCTGCCTTCAGCTCAGGTCATGATCCCAGAGTCCTGGGATCGAGCCCCGCGTCTGGCTCTCTGCTCAGCAGGGAGCCTGCTTCCCCCTCTCTCTCTGCCTGCCTCTCTGCCTCCTTGTGATCTCTCTCTCTGTCAAATAAATAAATAAATAAATAAATAAATAAAATTTAAAACTGTTAATTACGATAGTAGCACTCCTCAAATTTATCTACAGATTCAACATAATCACTGTCAGATTCCCAGCTGGCTTCTTGGTAGAAATTGATATGCTGATTCTAAAATTCATATGGAATTGTACAAGATCTATGATGGCCAAAGCAGTCAAGTAAAAGATAATTAAAACTGGAAAACTTGCACTTCACAATTGCAAACCTTAGTACAGAGCACTAGTAATCAAGACACTATGGCATTCAGATAAGGATAGACATTTAGATCAATACAATAGAAATGAAAGTGGAGAAATAAACCCTTGTGTCTATGTTCAGTTGATTTTGACATGATGCCAAAACAATTTAATGGGGAAATGATAGTAATTTCAACAAATAGTGAGGGAACAATTGGACAGCCACATACAAACAATGATGTTAGATCCTTACCTCATACTACATATCAAAATTAACTTGAACCAAAGGCTGAATGTAAGACCTAATACCATAACACTTTTAGAAGAAAACATAGTGGTAAATTTTGTTTCCTTGGTTCAGCAGTGGATTCTTATATATGGTACCAATAACATGAGCAACAAAAGAAATACATAAATTGGAAATCATCAGAATTAAAAATTTGTGCTTCAAAGAGCACTATCAAGAAAGTGAAAAGCCAACACAGAGATGAGAGAAAATAATTATCAGTCATATATCTCATAAGGGACTTGTATGTACAACATACAGCAAATTCTTACATCTCAATAATAAAAAGATAAATAACCCAATTCAAAAATGGACAACAGTCCTGAATAGATACTTCCCCAGAGAAGATACACAAATGGCCAATAAGCACATATACAGGTGCTCAGCATCATTATTCATTAAGGAAATGCAAATCAAAACCACAATGAAACACCATTTGATGCACTATGATAGTTGGAATCAAAAAGTCAGATAATCACAAGTGTTGGTGAGGTTGTGGAGAAATATAATAGCCCCTATCTATACCTTCCAATTTGGATTTTGAAATGGTGCTGCCACTTTGGACAACAGTCTAGCAATTCCTCAAATGGTTAGGCTTTGAAATAGCATATGACCAAGCAATTCTACTTTTAGGTAAATGTCAAAGGCAGAGAATGCAAAATGCAAAAGGCAAAGAAAGCATATGTCCACACAAAGACTTCTACATTAATTTTTATAACATTATTTATAATAGCAAAAAAATGGAAACAACCAAGATATCCATCAATTAATGAATAAATTAAATATAGTCTACTATAATCATGTAATGGAATATCATTCAGCCATAAAAAGGAATAAAGTTTGATCTGTACTACAACATCGATGAAACTTAAAAATTATATTAAGTGAAACAAGCAAGTCACAAAAGACCACATATTATACAATTCTATTTATATGAAATATCAAGAACAGGTAAATCTATAGATGGAAAGTAGATTAGTAACTACTAGGAAAATAATGGGACTGGGAGTTGGGAAATAATAAACGGACAATATCTAAATGATAGGGCAAATCTTTCTGAGGCAATAAAAGTATGTGGTTTGGGTGCACATATCTTGAATATATTGAAAAACTTTAAATTGTACACCTTAAATGTGTGAATTGCGTAATATGTGAATTACAATAAATCTGCAAAAAAAAAGTCTCTGTCCCAGGAACAGTGGTTTAACTTCTTATTAAAAGGATGTAAAGTAGTATTTCAGTCTAGAAAGTCCATAAATGGACAAAAGTATGATTAACTTCCCCTTCTCGCCCTTCAAGCCATCTCTTATTCATTATGAGCAAGAGCTACTTCCAAAGCAGATCAGGTCTTTATTTCCATTAGCATTTGGCCTTTGGTCACTTCACAGCACAAAAAAATCTTTTGTAGTCAGACATCTTAGACCACCAACAAATTCACCTATGAAGTTAAGCAAATATCACTGTGCTTTTTACTGTTTTTTCTTAGAGTGATATTTTTATTTAACTATCAAGTGCTTTTGCAAGATGGTTTTAGCACTGAGCCTCACAGAGCAATCTTGATAAAGATTTATAACTTTGTCAATCTGTGACCTTATAAATATAACTCTAAGTGTCACAACTCATTTAGACTAGATCTTAAATTTATTATCTGTTTGGAAAAGATTTTAAATTCTGTCAACATTTCCTTTAAATAAAGCAATACGGGGACGCCTGGGTGGCTCAGTTGGTTAAGCGGCTGCCTTGGGCTCAGGTCATGATCCCGGCGTTCTGGGCGTCCTGGGATCGAGTCCCACATCGGGCTCCTTGCTCGGCAGGGAACCTGCTTCTCCCTCTGCCTGTGCTTGCTCTCTCTCTCTCCCTCTCTCTGACAAATAAATAAATTAAAAAAAAAAAAAGCAATACGTTTGTTTTTCTGTTATCTATTTGGAACACATTAATATTAGAATACCTCATATTAAATGATTATTCTTTTTGCTTAAATTCTTTTGGAAGGCTAGAGTCCTAAGAACATGAAGCTACGTCTGGCAGGCCTTATCTGTGTGCTTATATGAATCTATCCTACCAAATAAAACTTAGTTTATTTCAAAGCCAAATGAAATCTATTATTTGCTTATTAGTAGACATCTTAATAGAAAACAGATTAAACCCTCAAGTTAGGGTATCTTGTGGAGGGTTAACTTAAAAAGGGACTTACAAAAGGATGTGGGCAGGAACATGGAGTCATATGCAGTAGAGTTGTCACCACCCATACTTCAGTGGATGAAGAAAGAAAAAGAAAAAAGGAAAATGAGAAAAAGAGAATTGTAGTGAATCAGCTGCCTTGAAAGATATATAGCTTTCTGTCAAGAGCCTAGCAAAATTGTGGGGAATTCACAGAGAGGAACATTTCATACAAGTATATATGTGGAAGAGTGATGCCATCATTGTTTTGCTCACATCTCTCATGCTTTAACTTGTTTTGAGATCTCTTCTGCTGTTTTCCATTTATGTTCTAAATAGGTATTTGGAATTCCCAATGTAACTGTTCACCATAGATTTTTATATAAATCTGATATGATCAGTCATTGACAGTGGTCAGAAAAGTTTGTAATACTTAGTTTGTCAGTTCAGATTAACCACAAAGAATATTGTTGATGATTGCTTTTCTTAAAGGTTAATGAAAATGGTAAAAGGTGAATTTACAAGAATTGTGCTAGAGTACTACCTTCAGAGATGTGGCATCTAGAAAAAAAAATCCATGTGTCAAGGAAGCACACAAAAAAATCTAAGCATTAAATTCAATTAAAGACAGAGAAAATTAGTTGACAGTTACAATTATTAAAATTATTACTGGAAAAGATAATATTATTTACAAATAAAACTTTGAATTGTTTTCACATTTTAAAATTTAATATCCAAATGCCACTTTAGATTTATCAATTTTGTTTATCTTTCCAAAGAACCAGCTCCTGGTTTCACTTATCCAGATTCAACAAGAAAAAAAGAGGACTCAAATTAATAACATTAGAAATAAAAGAGAAATAACAATCAATACCATGGAAACACAAAGGATTATAAGACAATATGAAAAATTATGTGCCAGTGAATTGAACAGCCTAAACATGGATAAATTTAAAAAAACATATAACCTTCAAAAATGAATTAGGAAGAAATAGAAAATTTGAACAGACTGATAACTAGCAATGAAATTAAATCACTAATCAAAAAACTCCCAACAAACGAAAGTCCAGTACCAGATTACTTGACAGGTGTATTCTACCAAATTTCAAAGAAAAGTTAATGCTTATTCTCTTCAAACTATTCCAGAATGGAAGAGGAAAAAAGTTTCCAAATTCATTCTATGAGGCCATTACCCTTATACCAAAACCAAATACAGACACACACAAAAAAGAAAACTACCGGCCAGTATTTCTGTTGAACATAGATAGAAAAATCCTCAAAATACTAGCAAACTAAATCCAAGAATACATTAAAAAAATCATTCATCACCATCAAATGGGATTTATTTTCAGGATGCAAGGATGGTTTGGTATTCACAAATCATTCAATGTGATATATCACATTAAATGAGAAAGGATAAAAACCATATGATAATGTCAATAGATGGAGAAAAAGCACTTGAAAAAGTACAACATATATTCTTGACAAAAACTCTCAACAAAGTAGGTTTCAAGGGAGCATACCTCAACATAATAAAGGTCATAATATATGAAAAACACACAGCTAACATACTCAATGAAGATGAACTAAGAGCTTTTCCTCTAAGATCAGGAACAAAACAAGGATGTCCACTCTAACCAACATTGTATTCAACATAATAATGGAAGTCCTAACCACAGCTGTCAGAAAGGAAAAAGAAATAAAAGACTTACAAAATGGTAAGAAAGATTTGCAGCTGACATGATATTCTATAGAAATTCCAAAAGACACCAGTAAAAAAACTACTAGAACATACAAATGAATTCAGTAAAGTTGCAGGATACAAAATTTATGTACAGAAATTGCTTGCATTTCTATACACTGTTAATGAAGTAGCAGAAAGAGAAATTATGAAAAGAATTCTGTTTATAATTGCCACAAAAATAATGAAATACTTAGGATTAAATTTAACCAAGGAGGTGAAACAAACATCAAAACATCAACACATCAACACAAACAAACATCAAAACATTGATGAAAGAAATTCATGATACAAACAAATAGATAAATATTCCATGCTTACAGTTTGGATTAATCAGTATTAAAACATTTACACTGCCCAAAAGCAATCTCCAGATTTAATGCAATTACTCTCAAATTACCAACAACATTCTTCATATAACTACATCAGATAATCCTAAAATTTTGTGGAACCACAAAAGATTTTGAATCACCAAAACTATCTCAACAAAAGAGAACAAAGCTGGAGGCATCACAATCCCAGTTTTCAAGATATACAACGAATCTCTAGTAATCAGATCAGTATGGTACCGACACAAAAATAGGTCAATGGAATATAGATCAATGGAACAGAATAGACACCCCAGAAATAAATCCATACATATAAGGTCAATTAAATTACAACAAAGGAGGCAAGAGTATACAATGGGGTAAAGATGGCGTCTTCAACAAATGGTGCTGATAGTGAACAGCTACATGCAAAAAAATGATACTGGACCATTTCCTTACACAATACTAAATAAACAAACTCAGAATGGATTAGGGATATAGATGTGACACCTGAAACCATAAAATTTCTAGAAGAGATCATATTAAACTATTGGGACTACAGCTAAGTAAAAAGCTTTTGTACAGTCAAGGAAACTGCCAACTAAACAGAAACGCAGCCCACTGCATGGAAGAAGTTATTGGCAAATGATATACCCAATACCCACCTCTTGGTTTCGTCTCAGGTCATGATCTCAGGATCCTGAGATCAAACCCTGTGCGGAGATCTGTGCTCCATGTGGAGTCTACTTAGGACTCTCTCTTCCTCTCCTATGGCCTCTTCCCCCTAAAAATAAGTAAATGAATAAATCTTTAAGAAAAAACAGGCAGAGGACCTGAATAGATAGCTTTCCAAAGAAGACATACAGACGGCCAACAGATACTTAAAAAGATGCTCAACATCACTAATCATCAAGGAAATGCAAATCAAAACCACAGTATAACCTTGCATCTGTCAAAATGGCTGAAATAAAAAAGACAAGAAATAATGAGTGTTGGTGAGTAGGAGAAAAAGGAAACCTCATGCACTATTAGTAGGAATACAAATTGGTGTGATCATTGTGGAAAGCAGTATGGAGGTTCCTCAAAAAATTAAAAATAGAAATACCACATGATGTAGCACTTTCACTACTGGATATTTACACAAAGAAAACACCATCACTAATTCAGAAAGATATATGCCCCCTTATGTTCATTGCAGCATTACTTACACTAGGCAAGCTATAGAAGCAACTCAAGTTCCATCCATAGATGAATAGATGAAGAAGATGTGGTTTATATATATGCAGTAGAATATCACTTAGCATAAAATGAATGTAATCTTGCCATTTGCGACAACATGGGTAGATCTAGGGGATATAATGGTAAGTGAAACAAGTCAGTCAGAGAAGGACACAGAAGCAAAGCAAATGAACAAAGGAAAAAGGGGACAAACAAAGAAATGGACTCTTAAATATGGAGAACAAACTGTGATTGCAGGGGGTGGGGGACATGCACGAAATACGTAAAGGATGTTAAGAGTATACTTACCTTGATGAGCACCGAAAAATGTACAGAATTTTTCAATCATTATATTGTATACCTGAAACTAATATAATACTTTATGTTAATTATACTTCAATTTAAAAAAAGGTTTCCTACACGAAACACCCATAGTCTGAAAATAAGGCATCATCATGCCCATTATCCAGCCCCACAAGAACTTGTGCTAATGGAGAACATGGGTCCATATCATGAATTTTTTACACACTTTTATATTTAGGAGAAATGTATTGATTATATAATACTCAGTGTCATGCCAAAGTGACAAAATCTTGTAAATTTAAAAAAGGCACTTTAGTATCTTTACACATATTTTTAAAATATATAATGCACTTTGGATCTCTAAGGGGCCTTAGGAACCCTCTAGCCCTTTCTCTTGTCATTTGTTGTATAGGTTGGAATGTAAAAAAAAAAAAAAGTGACTTTATCAATCCATTCAAGTTCTCATTCAGTGGACAAATGAAATAGGTTAGAGGTTCAGAAGAATTTAAAAAAATTTTTTTAAATTTTTAAAAGTTTTTTAAAAAAATACATTTTTGTGTGGCTTTATTATTAAATACAATGTATAAAACTGATTAAATAAAAATATATAGTGTTGAAAAGGAACAAAATATCATTCATGCCTCCATATTTCAGGGATAACCATGTCCAGCACATACTTCAAGACAGAGATCTTTCACTTTATTTTCTGCACATGGACATCTCCCTCCCCAAACCCCTCCCACACATATCCATTCGTACCATATGTATTTTCGTAGCCACATTTTCCTTCTATAATTTGAGTTTATAATACTATTTTAAACCAGATTTATTACTCATGGCATAGCAATATACTAGGGTGGCCTTAAGAAGTCCAGAAAACTTGAGCATGACTGAGATTTACATATTTTACCAGTGTCATTTTACTTCGTCTGAAATACATCCCTCACCTCTGGCTTCTGATGAGGTTAACAAGTTTAAGAAAGAAATTCTATCAAAACTCTCTTCCCTTGGGGTGCCTGAGTGGCTCAGTGGGTTAAAGTCTCTGCCTTCAGCTCAGGTCATGGTCCCAGGGTCCTGGGATCGAGCCCCGCATCGTGCTCTCTGCTCAGCAGGGAGCCTGCTTCCTTCCTCTCTCTCTGCCTGCCTCTCTGCCTACTTGTGATCTCTTTCTGTCAAATAAATAAAATCTTTAAAAAAAAAAGCCTCTCTTCCCTTATCATTTTTTTCTTATCATGGCCTTATTTTTCATTTCCTTCAGAGTATTCATTATAATTTGCAATTATATGTCTTTGTGGGGTTTTTTGGGTATATCTTAGTTTCTGTTTTAAATCTGTTATCCTTATTAGACAACAAACTCCAGGAAGGCAAGAATGAGATCTACCATTTCAACCCTTTAAAATCCTAGCACAGAGTTGACACAGAGTAAGAGCTTGGTTATTATTGGTAAGTAAATCTGCACATCAGTATGCTTAAAGAAATAATATCCAGGCCATATGTACACAGTGGCACACATATAGAGGGAAACAGGCTTAAAATTGTATAAACAAATTAGTTTGAAAATGCTTTACTTGTGTGAATAAAATGAATGCCTTTCAAGTCTTTTTTTTTCATATCCATATTATTTCAGTACACAGAGAAATAACATTGGTAGTAATCTTATTAAGTAAGAGCTTGAACTCAAAATCAGAATTCCCCCTTGCAAATCGTAGAAGCATCATTAATTAATTAATTAATTAAGCCAGTTAGTTACCTCTGTGTCTCCTCTGTATAATGGAGATAATACCAGTACCCACTTTATGGGATTAAATGAGATAAGACATGTAAAACAGTTGTATATTAAGTGTATTTATCAAATGCTAAAAATATTAGTGATAATTATTATTGTTATTATTATGACCTTTATTATTCTGTGCTCATCTGCACAAACAGACTGGTAGAATATTTGAGAGAAAGGGAATTTTTATATAAGAGATGGAAGAGGAGGGGCACCTGGGTGGCTTGGCGGGTTAAAGCCTCTGCTCAGGTCGTGATCCCAGGATCCTGGGATCGAGCCTCACATCGGGCTCTCTGCTCACCAGGGAGCCTGCTTCCTCCTCTCTCTCTCTGCCTTTCTCTCTGCCTACTTATGATCTCTGTCTGTCAAATAAATAAATAAAATCTTTCAAAAAAAAAAAGAGATGGAAGAGGAAAAATGACTAATATATATTATTGCTCCGGGCCCCTGCACTTTGTGAGATACTTTTAACATATTACCCCTATTTTACCCTTGAGGGAAATGTGGCTCAAAACTTTAATTTTCTCCCAGGTTTGTCATTAACTACCTTGTCGTGTATGCATACCAATACTGCAGGTATTTCTCTTGTGACATTGCTTGTATTTGCCCTAACTTGAAATAGTCTTATTGTTTACCCTGTATGAAAAATCTCACTACACCCCTCAGTCACCAAGCAAGTGTCCATGTCTTCCTCAAGATCCTACTCAAATGCTATCTCTAATTATAGTCATCAGTTTCATCTTTTCTCTTACCATTAGCCATCATGATAATGGTAGGACTTTTAGATCAACTCCTCCATTTCACCGTGAACTCCTTTGACTTGTTTACCAGCATCCCGACAAGCAGATAGTACTTCTTAAATTTTGAGTGGGAGGAAGAGCAAAAGAATGTGAGAGGGTGGGAGACATAAATGGAAGCCAAGACAGTACTACAGGACTCTGAAATCCAAGAGGCCATCAGTGGAATTTCCTCTCAATTCAGTGCCATATTTCCTTAAACTTACTGATTCGAAGTTAATTTAAGTGAGGACAAAGCAGTTCATGAACTTAATCCTCTCTTGATATTTTTTTTTAAGATTTTATTTATTTGACAGAGAACACAAGTAGGCAGAAAGGCAGGCAGAGAGAGAGAGAAAGGAAGGGAAGGACCCTGAGAGGATCCTAGGACGCTGATATCATGACCTGAGCCGAAGGTAGAAGCTTTAACCCACTGAACCACCCAAGCGCCCCCTCTCTTGATATTTTTAAATTGTGTTCCCTTCTTACAGAAAGATCAGGTACTACATCTGAACCTTTATTATTTGTTTTGTTGAAATTATGTGATAGAAGAGAGCAAAATACAAAGAAGCAATTTTTTAGGAAAAAAATTTCTAGCTAATAGAGTAAAATATGTCTGCAGAAAAGGGAAGAATATGGAAAACTAAAACAACTAAAATGAGAAATATGTATATACACTACTACCCAGAAATAACTGCCATGTAACATTTCTGTATATTTTTCTTCCTATATATTTTTTCTTTTATTTGTGTTGCAGTGTACAACTAAAACACACGGTTCCTCAAAATTTATTTCCAAAACATGAAGTTGTAACAAATTTCCTTGAAAGCATGAATGTGAAATGGCACATGAAATGTGATGTTATAAATCAACGAACACCCCAAAAACAAGAGCAAGACATATTCAAGAAAGTGAACACTTATATTTACTGTTGGAAATGAAGACAAGAATGGCAACAGAGAGAGTTGGCGAGGTCAGCAGGGAGAAGATAATCTAGAGTTGCGTAGGCCCTGCCAAAGGTTCAGGGTTTTATCCTAAGGGTACTCTGAAAGAGTAAGTGTTCTTAAGCAGAGAAGTGATGTGATCAGCATTTGAGGGACACAGAGTAGATACGGAGCAGCCATTTCAGGAGCTGTTACAATTACTTTGGATTAGGAGGGTGGTATCAGAGATGAACAAAAGCAAGTAAGTATGAGGAAGGGAAGGGAACAGAAGGGAAGGAGGAGAGAGACATGTGACATCACTATATTAATAACCAGGGAAATGCAAATTAAACAATGAGAAATCATTGTTTTCTTCTATTTTACTGGACATGGACAAGTTCATTCCTATCAATTATTGGCTATAATGTGAGGAATACTATAGTCTTCTTACCCTTATGGTGAGAATATAAACTGTATAGCCACTGCCACAGGTTCCTGAATGCTGGCAGAAGGTACATGATTTCTGAGTTAGAGATGAAGTCTAGTTGATTACTCATAACAGTAGCAGTAACCAGAGTATCAGCCTTTTTGTACTGGTTCCCCAAGCTCCAGTTCCCACAGGACGACGCAAAGAGGGCTAGAGAACATCTGCCTGTGCAATGTATTGTAATTGCAGGAGAACTCTACTGAGGTTGGAGGAGATATTATTATACTGTGGGGTAAGCCTGTCTCCCTTATGCTCCAGAAGGAGACATGTTATTTTTCAAGACTCCTCACTATTCATCTTTGAAAAGATCATGCAGAAAAAGGATAAAGCCTTACTTGCCACATGTACAAAAATGTGGCAAATCCATGGAGAATAGCCTTCCAGTATAATTTGGGAGTATAATCTGGCAGTGTCTTTTAAAACTATGTTCTTCAACCCGGAGAAACATTCATAGAAGAAGCTCTGAATAAAAATTATTCACTGCACTATTGTAATAGAAAAAAAAGAGAAGGCCTGACTTGAAATAGAAGAACGTCTAATAGTGGAATGTTCATACTGTGGTATTTTGTGCATTAATTAAAATGAAACAAATCTATATATACAGAAATAGCTCCCCAGAACATGTCTTTATCTGAATAAACCAGATTACAGAGTATGTTACTTTTTGGGGGTTTTTTTTTGTTTTGTTTTTGTTAAAAACTTACATACAAACCAATCTATATGTTTAAAATTGAACTCATATATATGTGAGTACATATAAGAATAGTCAAGATGTTTGGGTGAATATACACCAAATCCATAATTAATTTTACCTCTGGCTAGAGAAAGAAGATGAATAAAGATTGGGAGCCGTGGTGAAAGTTGCCAATTTTTATAAAGTACATATTCATGTATAACTTGTTTAATTTCTGAAAGTTAATTGGAAATTCTTGGCTATTGATAGATTCAGGAAAGGAGAAAGGAAATATGACAGGTGACTTAAGTTATCTGGCTTAATCAATTGGATGAATGGTATTGAAATTTGGAAGGATTGAAAACTTTAGAAAATGAATAGGTATTTTGGGGAGAGTGGAAATGAGTGAACTTCAGAAGTGTTGGATTTGAAATACTTCTGAGTCATCCAAATTCAAATGCTGGATGAACAGTTTGTTGTTAGGGCCTGAATTTTCAAAGACATGAGATTAAAATGTGTAGGTCAGCTGCAAAATAGTGGTAATAGTGTGTGTATGTGGTGAATGAAAATTTCTAAAGATAGAATATAGTGGAAAGAGGACCCAAGACAGAGCCCTGTGACATTCCATCCTTTCATTGTTAAATAGGGAAAAGGGCGAGATAAAAGAAGACCAAGAATTAGTGTCCAGGGATGTAGGAATAAGTGAAACCAAATGAAACATAGGTGTGAGTGTCACAAAAGCAGGGGCCAAGGAAAGAGACTGCATGAAGTCATAGTGGTCACACTGGTCAAATGCTGCTGAAATATTTAGTAGAATAATGAAGTCCTTTGATTTTAGCAACATGAAAGTACATGACTTACGAAATAAATTGTGAATTTTAATAAAATGTTGACAAAAGTAGCCAGAATTTAATGGCTTGGGTGGTGAGTAGGAGGGGAACAAGGTAAGAAACTTGAGAAGATGTTTGGTTGAGAAAGAGGAGAACAATAGTGAAGGTGTCCATTGTAGGGGAATAGGCCATCCACAGGGTTTCTTCTAAGGAGAAAATCCTGAGCGGCTTAAAATTCAAACAGGAAGGATCCAGTGGAGAGGGAGAGTGCATAAAAAATCAGACAAAGGTGAGCATATAAATCAGGAGGAGATGGGCTTGCTTTATAAAGATAAAGACCCATAAATCTGTTCTGGCAGGAAGCAGAAGCAAAGGGGAGAGGGTGGCTGCTGATTTGTGTAGGCTCTAAGACGGTAGAATGTTGAAGTCAGGCCCATCGCTGACTCTATTTTCTCTGCAGTTGGTGGCACGGGCATATATTGAAGGTGATTTGCAGATTTGAAGAAAGAGGCATAACCCTTGTGTAGCATGCTTTGTTGGTTATGTGAAGCTTCATGTTGTGGAGACTACTGGATGGAGGGTCTCCATCATCTTCACCCTAGCAAACTGATTGATCCTGAAAATCATACTTGGATTGAGCCAAGTCACTCTAAAACTCTGTAATGATTCTTGCAACATATTAAAACTCTGTTATTTTCCTGACAATAATACGTAAAGACATAATTTTAAGCTGAAGAATTATCCTTCTCCACATTATGCACATGAATATGTGTCTAGTTAATACTGAAAAGACAGAGCAGCGATCTTTTTGGAGTGCTGTCTGCTAATCAGTCTTGTAGAATTGGCTGGCTGCCCTTGAACCTGAAAAGAATTCCTGTTTGCCTTTATGTTGAGTTAAAGAGTCAGGCATTTGCCCCCAGTAATGGAAGCATTGCTACTTCTTGCTTGGCCATTGCACCACCAGATGTATCATATAAATACTCTAATGGATAGTGGTGGACTAGGAACATAGGAGATAATCTGATGCAGGCAGATGCTAGCAGTCAAGATTACTCAAGCTGTATTGAAATTTCCTTTGCACCTGGCACTGGAGGTGTTAGCCATGCCAGTTCAATCCCCCCAACACAGATGTTCTTGTTGTACCACTTTGTATGTATAACATTTAGGTTTCTGTTCAGCTTTGCCATAGTACACATAAATACTGTAATCCAAAGACCACCCATTTATTAGTGCACCTGCATCTTCAACCAGATTTCTTTCATTCTTTTCGATGAATGTGCAACATTTTTTTAAATGAGACAGTCATAGGGTGAATAACCTTTTGTATCTGTCAGATAGCTTAACAGAATGATGATGATGATGATGATAAAAATAATACCAGATCTAAAAAGAAACGCAAAACAAAACAAAATAGTGTTACTAAAACATAGAGATAAACCGAGCTTTGTTTAAGCAAATGATACATTATTAACTTCTATTTTAAGCTTTTCTTTATTTCTTATTAGTGAGGAAGATAGATTATATAAATAGATTATTTTTCTCAAAGCTATAGTCTCATTTTTTTCTTCAAATGGGATTTTGATAGAGCTTACCTCTTAAGAAGCAGGTTTTCCTGTATGTGAACCTCGGAAACCCCCATTTTAAATTAATAGGAGTGCAGCTTTGTGCAGCTGAAGACTGGATATGACCTCCTGAATATGGGATAAAAAAAAAAACCCTTTGGAGGGAGGGAAGATCATTACTCTAGAGAATAGCCTTGTGTAGTTGCTGTGCTACTGAAGTGGGGAAAGGGCATCAGAATGTTTTGATCTTGTTTTTATAGTTGCAAGCAGTGTCTGTATCTTTCCAAATACCTAATTTTGAAATATATCACTCTATGAAAAGGAATTTCAGTGCTACTTAATTTTGGTTTGGGGGAGATGGAACTGCCTTTCATTATTCATTTGAAACAAATAAATGTTTAAACATGGCAACATTTTAAAAATTGATGAGTGGTGATGGTTTTTAAAGTTTTTTTTTTTCATCAGTAGTAATAGTTTTCCAGGTTTATTCTCATGTCCTGCTTGTTTTCCATTCTGCTTATAGCCACAGTTGTATACTGTTTGAGAGTTACACATGTGCCCCCCAGGGAAAAGAGAACATGCCGTTATATCAGTATATTACTTGGTAATTTAGTAATCTGTTGTGTAGAATATCTAGGCTGCTAAGAGACCAGCTAATCAAGGGATGGAGCAGAAAGAAGAAGAGAATACAAAAGAAAGAATGAAGATGCAAAAAGGTAAATGCAAAAAAATAAAAACTAGCCATATCCAGATGGCTGTGAATGTCCTTTTGTTTATTTCTGACAATTCTTGGAGCACTAGGATAGGACTGAGCAAACACAAGCAGTGAATTCAGTGATTACGAGAGAATGTAGCTAGCTGCTGAGACTACCTACTACTCCTGTATTCCAAAATTAAATGCATAAGGCTGGAGTGCAGAAAAATGAAGAAAGAAACAAATAAAAGCCAGTTTCTTAAGACATTCTAAAATTAATGCAATTATTTGAATGCTTCATTTTGAGAACTTTTTCTTTAAGGTTTTATTTATTTATTTGACTGAGAGAGTGAGAGAGCACAAGTAGAGGGAGCAGTAGAGGGAGGAGAGGGAGAAGCAGGCTCTCCACTAGGTGGCCAGTGCGAGGCTCATTCCTAGGATCCTGAGATCATGACCTGAGATCATTCCCAGGACCCTGAGATCATGAACTGAGCCAGAGGCAGATGCTTAACTATCTGAGCCACCCCAGCGCCCCTTCAGGAGTTTGAACTCTTGTGTTCAGTACAGAAATACTAGCATTTGTGGACAAAAGTCCATAACTAAAGAGGAAGAGGTAAGGAGAAAATTTATAAAGAGGGAGAAATGGGGACTGTCTGGCAATCCCTGACATCCAAAAGAAAAGGGTGAGAGTTATTTGAAATAGAAGTTGAACTCCCATCATTTATTCCGGCCTCCTACTGAAAATTTGAGAGTTAGATAGAATATACTTCTTTATCTTAGACTAGTCTATGTTCTCTTCAAGTTTTTAAGGAGTTCTAATGCTAAACTCCCATCACAGTTCAAGAATCCAGAACACCAGTACTCACTACTCCTGTTCCATCCTTGGAATTCTTTTCTAGTATAACATAATGTCATTATTATTTATGATGTTAGCAAGCAACTATTGAGTGCCTGTCCTGTACTAAGCACAGTGCTAAGAATGTTGACAATATTCTCACTAGGTATTTTTATTTCATTTTATAGGCAAAGGGACAGGTGCTTGCAAAGATTAAATATTTTTTCAAGATCGCACAATTAACAACTTAAGGAGTAACAATCTGGACCCAGACTCCTATTATAAAGCTTGCATATTTAATCACTACAAAACTTTACAGAGAAGAGTATAGAGTAGAGCTTTACAAAATGTTGTAGAAATATTCAAGGGTCACATGAGAAATTTTGTTGGTAAGTCCTATTAAGTTTTTTTTGAGGTTGTTAATTTTTAAAAAATCTATGTTGCTTTGAAGATATAGCATTGGAATCAATTTCTTTCTTTTGTTCCACATTTATGCCCTCACCCTCACTTGCTCATGTCCTAGTTCTTAAGTACAATAAGGGACTGGAACTAAAAAGTTTGCTGTTTCAGGATAAATATCATAGTTTTACTTTGACATGGATATCAGCCAGAGTTTCTAGTTGCAAACAACAGAATCATGCCTTGCTTGTGTAAGAAAAAAAGAAATGTATATAATATTAGTATCCCCAGAGTGTCTTCAGAAGACAGAGGATCAGGCTTAAAAGCCACTCAGCCAGAAGCCACACACAAAGTAATCACCAGACTTATCCATTGGGAACTTCACTGTCACTGCTTCTGTGCAGGGGTAGAATACTTTAACATAGAAATATTAGAGATAGGATACTACCTCTGGGACTTCTGACACTACTCCTTCAGAGAACAGAGTATCTTCCTGCCATCCTGGCCAGAAGCATTTCTTGTTGTACCTCCTGCTTCAAGCCTCTGATTTCCAAACTGAAGTCTCACATCTGTGCACCTGTTTGGCAAGGCATAGGTCACATGCTGGAGGATCACAGTCTGATGGGTCACACTCCGATGCATCAGACACTGATGGATCCCATGCTGATAGTTCACATGCTGACCCCAAAGGAGGCAGAGGGAGTGAGCTTCTGCCTTCCGCAGAAGTAGAATTTGTATTTATTTTCATGAAACATTCCTTAAAAAGTGTCGGGCAGAATTTGCAAGGACGGGGATAGAGCTGGAGAGATTATGCTAAGCAAAATAAGTCAGTCAGAGAAAGACAAATACCATATGATTTCATTCATATGTGGAACTTAGGAAACAAAACAGATGAGCAAAAGAAACATTCTCAACTATAGAGAACAAACTGGTTACCAAGGGGGAGGTGGGCGTGAGGGGTGGGCGTGGTGGGCGATGGGGATTGAGGAGGGCACTTGTTTTGAAGAGCACCAGGTGATGTACGGAAGTGCTGAATCACTGTATTGTACCCCTGAAACTAATATTATACCGTATGTTAACTGGAATTTAAAAAAAAAAAACAACCTAAAAAAAATCCCACTCCTAATGAAACAAAGGACAAATGTCTTCAACACCTAATAATAGAAACAATATAATAAGGGAAAAAGTTAATTAAAAGTTATTTGCAACGTTTATAACCTCTCATTTTGATTCCAATATTCATGTTATCTGTATCATATCTTTCTCCTAATTGAATATTTGCTAGTAACCTATATACATTGTACTTTTATTACTATTTGCTAGTAACTTATATACATTGTATTTGATTACTATTGTTCTACATAGTAAAACTTATCAGAGATCCTCTTCACTCCCCTCCTACAAATACAGTTGAAACATTAACTAAATTTCATTCAATATAAGGTCTGCTTATATCTTAGAGTTTGCCAAGCTTTAGCATGTATCATATTATTTGATCTTTCTGATAATCCGGTGAAGCAAACAGAATATATTCTTTTCATTTTACAGATAAAGAAACTAGATTTGGGAGAGATCATAAGATTTCTGAACACCAAAACTCTGATTATGTTCTCCAGGACTGTAGAAAATATTCAGTGGGGGGCCAAAAGCCCTTCACCTAAGTCCAAACTCTCTAACATGGTTTATAAAATCATGTATTTATGCACCTGCTTACCCTTTGGCACTGCCTGCCCTTTCCTTCATACTCCATGAAATTCTGTGCTCAGCCAAATTGAACAATTTCTGGGTCATTTTAAGCATCAGGATTTATCTCACCTTTCACTGTTCCTTTGTACATACTGTTCTATCTGAAAGCATTGTCACCTACCTGTTGACCTGGCTGAGACTCATTCTTTAGGTTGTTGCTGACACATTGCTGTTCTTATCAGCAAAAGAAAAAAAAGTAGGAGGAAGCTTTTGGAGGTGATATATATGTTTGTGGAATATATTGTGGTGATGGTTCCGTGGGTATATACTTAACTCCAAATTCATCAAATTCTATACATTAAATATATACAGCTTTTTGTATATCAATCATACTTCAGTAAAGTTGTTCTAAAAAAAGAAAAAGTTGACAGATTTTAAAAAGTTAGCAACAGTTTAAAGTTTTATGACACAATATGGTATAAGTCAAACAATTCTGTGGACCAGATTCAGCCATCTGGCCAACATGACTTTTGCTCTCTGAAGAGATTATATGAGATTCCAAAGGAAGAGAAAGATTTTAGGGGTCAAGAAAGAGAGAAGAGAGGTTCTGCTGGCCCAGGCAGAGGAAAGGGTTACTGTGGTGGATCCCAAGAACAGTGTGGAACCATAAATGGCTCCCTGGAAGAGTCCCAAGGAGATGGTATAACATCTTCAAATGGAAGAGCTGGGAGGCAGCCCTTGGACAAGTCTCGGCAAGTTTCCTTCAGTCCCACAGGTGCATGGCATCAGAAGGCCAGCTTATATAATATGAATAATAACGGCAATATAACACACTAAGAATGAGAGGCTGTTTTCACATTTTCCTGGCTATTTGACAAACTTCAGAGAGGAAATTGGCCTTTGAAACATGTGAGATAGAATTTACTGATAAGATAGAGTAATGGGAACATGGAGGCAGAATTAAGTTGATTAGCAGGAAATTAAAATTATGAAATTTTTTGCAGAACATCTACTGTTGTGGATATGCATACACACATACACATATGATAAAAGCTTATTCAAGTGCTTAAAGTTTTCCCAAATAAAAATTCCTCAATTTCAAAGAATTACATGCACATAACTACCAGAGATAAAAAAAAAAAAAACGGAAACAATCCATAGTAATATATTTCTTTTGTCCTTGACTTAATCCACCTGGGCATATGTTCCCCTCCCATACCCATGACCCTACTATTAACATTCTTTTTTTGTACAGAAAATAATTGCTGTCCTAATGGCGTAATGTTGGTCTTAGCTGTTTCATAATGTTCCAGAAACACTCTAAACTTCCTTTTAGCCAGTTGACTAAGAACTTGAACCTTTTAGTTCTCACGGGCAAAGAGCCAATGAAGATTTTTATGAAACAATTTAAGTCATGTTAACTCCTCACCAAATCATAAGACTTGTATTTTCTCAGCTGTTTGGATAGAAGTATAATCAGTGACTTAACCAAAGTCCTCCAGCTAATCATTTTCCTCGTTCATATATATCTAGATAGGCACACATACAGACAAACTTAGAAGGTTCAGTTTACCAATGCTACATGTAGAACTGTGTGGAAGAGCTGCAGTAAATCAGAAAGTCGAAACTTTGGGTCACGTCAGAGTTGAACATGGCTGCATATATTAAGCCTCAGTATACATGTTTTCCATGTGTTATAATTTCACCTACTCTAATAGAATGTATTGAAATTTGTGAACAAGGTCACTGTCCTTGTTATATGATTTGATATGTATGTGATTTGATATGATGTATAGCAATGATTTCTATAAATGTTAATTAGTTGAAAAAACATTAATGGATGATATTTTAAAGTACAATTCCATCAACACATTTTCCTCCTATTTAGGAATATCCTTGTCAGTTAGCATGATTTCCAATTTTATATTTTTTCAAATAGGTGACACTAGGGAGCTCAGTTAAAATGATGGAGGGATAAATATCCTATCCAACATTTCCCAGGGGGAGGAGAAAATAAGGATGACACTTAAGTAACTTTTATCAGTGTTTTTTGACAAGAAGCTTCAAATTGTCTAAATACTTCAGACTGTCAATTCACACATCAAGTTATTCTTTGTCTCACACCTACTGAAGTAGATGAAGATCGGACATTCTTCCAATGGTCACTACCATATACCTCCTGGGAACCTAAATGAAGCCTTGTGAAGCACTTTGATCTCATTTATCCCATGGAAAGAAATATCTTCACATTTCCTATAGCTTCGTGATATTTGCCAGGGCCTCAGTGTATGTGAATGCTAAGGACATGCTCTGTAAACTTTAAGGAAACGCCATTCATTTCACTAGAATGTGAATTATCAACCTACAGTTATGTAATATACCACTGGCCAACTGTATGCATTGGCCAGATCCTCTAGGATGACAAGCTTTTCATTTTGTTACTATATCCTAGCTAATTCCTACTTCAATGTTTTAATGCTAAATATTCTGGCATTTACATATGAACTTTCTCTGAATGTGGGTGAGTCATTGCTACTTTTGATATATATCCATTATCAGGAGAGAGAACTATAAGAATGAGGCCAAATCAAAATACATTTTTCCATCTCTAAGAGCTTTTGTTGATTTTGTAGGTTATTTTATTTGCTCCTCACTTCAGTTTGTTATTGACTCATCCATTTGTCATCATAGGAGAAAATCTTATCTTTGTTTTTGTGTATGTCTTTTAACATGGGTGCAGAGAAACTTCAGCCTATAGAAAGAATAAATGTTGCAACTTTTTGGGGGGGCTAATGTTCTTTTTGATACAAATCCCCAAGCAGAGATTATTCGCACATCTGTTGATTTTTTTTTTCACGTTGCACACATTTGCACCTTTTTTTTTAAATGTTGACTGAATCACTTAATTGTAGAGGAGGGTTCATTTTAATGTAAATTTTACAGTATTACATGAGTGAATGTATGAAAATAGCTTGGAACAGTTTAAATTGGGCAGAATTCTGCTTTGATCATAATGTGCCTCTTCAGCATTAAAATAAACTTGCAACATATGCTGAAAAACGTGTAATAAGTAAGTGCCTCTTGCATGGTGACTTATCTGGAAAAAATAAATCATCAATTTAATAGAATTCAAAATTCATAAAATACTTCTAACAACTAACAGTGTGATGGTCTGATTAGTATCTTATGAAAATAAGTAACCTGCAGTACATGTTAAATAATCAGAATTTTTAAATATTAAAATGCTATCAAATTGTAATTATTTTTGGAAATATTTGAGAATAAAACATTTAGTAGGTAGTTATATAATACTTCATTTTTACAGATGTAATCCTAACTTCTTTACGCTATTGTACAGATAACAAAGAATGAGGCAAATTGATGTCAATTTTTATAGCAACCAGTAAAAATGAAATTATCAACATTCTAGAATCAGGGTGAAAATAGAGAATAATTAATAATGACAAAGGAGTTTTCAACAAGCAGAATGGCTAGATAACAACAATTTTGTCTCTATAATTTACCTGGATGAGACATTATTAATTAATGGCAGTCGTCCAAAGAATCTTCCATTGGTATCCTTGAGAGGCAAGGAGGGACTGTGAAGTGATATCATGAGAACTGTAGACACTCACTGATTAACTGTGAACAAATAATTTATATTCTCTGACTTCTTTTCCCCATCTATAAAATGATATAATAAGAAATGCTTTGGGTTGCAAGTTTAAAAAAATAAAACATCTAGCAATGTCTTTTTTTTAATAATTTTTTTTTATTTTTTATAAACATATAAAGTATTTTTATCCCCAGGGGTACATGTCTGTGAATCGCCAGGTTTACACACTTCACAGCACTAACCATAGCACATACCCTCCCCAATGTCCATTACCTCACCCTCCTTTCCCGACCCCCCTCCCCCCAGGAGAACATCTAGCAATGTCTTAAGCACAGTTCTTAAGTACTATGAATGTAGTAAGTCATGGGGAAAAAAACCAGAAAACTAAATACAGATAAATTAATACAAGAAATCATTCCCTATAAAAGTAATTTATCAATGTTTACCCTTAATCAGAAGGAATACATTTGTCACTTTAAGAAATTGTCTCTGAAGTCATGAGCCATTTTTTCCCCCAACTAGTACTCATTGTAATACAAATTCAAAGGTGAGACTATCCTTTGGCAACACTTGAAGAAGGCTATCAAGAAAGCTACAAGTGTACTTAATACAGTACATTATTACTAATTCAACATTTGCTTATTGATTGTTTGTTCTATGCCAGGTTGTGCATTTGGGGATCTAAAAAACAAACCAACAACAAACTATAAAGTGACACAGTATACGATTCTTACCCTTAAAGATTTTAAGTGAATTTGAAAATAGTGTTCAGATATACAGATATGTTTTCTCCAAGCAGTCCTCTCTGTAGAGTTTCATGATATCATGCACATCCTAAATCAGACTCATCGTGTTTTCTACTTCCCAACTTGTCCTCTCCCAATTTAACCCCCTCCCCACCATTTTCTCCATATTGATTGGTGACATTGTCATCGGTCATACCTTCTAACATTCCCCACCTCCCAGGTCCTGGTACTGCCAGTTCTGCCTCATAAACAACCTTCCTTCTTGCCTCAGCCTTACCTACCTCTTTGTCGTCTCTCATCTGGATTATTTCAGTGCTTCTTTCGAAATGATCACCTTGCTTCTTAACCTCATTTCCTCATAAGCCAGATTCCACATGACTCTCTAGATGTTCTTTTTGAAATGCAGTCTTGCATTGCATCAAAGAACATCAAAAAGATGTTCTTTTTGAAATGCAGAATCACTTCTCGACTTCACTTAGAAATCTTAACTGGCCCCCAGTCAGCTACAAGGACAATTCAAGCAAACTAGCAAAGGTTGTAAGGCCCTTCATGACTGAGTCCTCATTATCTCATTTCTCACAACCCCTCCTTTTCCTATTTATAAGCCAGAAAAATTGAGATTTTTATAATTCACTGGATATAGCATGTGATTTAAATATCATTTTATTTTCATACATGTTTCTCATTTTGGGAGAGCTTCACTCACCCCAACATCAGATAACTACAATTGACCTTCAGTATCATCAATTCCAGAAAGACTTTCCATAAATTCTTACTACCGCAATTTTCCCCACCCTCAGTCACCATCCATAAAGCTAAACACTCCATTTTTCAGTTTACACTTTGAATATGTCTTCTGTAGCACGAATTATACTATAGGAGATATATATATATATATATATATATATATATATATATATTGTTTTTTGCAGGTCAGTTCTCTTAAGGATAATATGCTCTTTGAGAATAGGAACCATAATTTCATTCACACTACCTGGCATATATTGATCTACTGAACATCTATCTTGTGTTCCATGTAACTGTGTTGTATGAAGTAAATGAATAAATGAACAAATGGAAGTTAGGTAATATTATGAAACAATATGTATGATATAACAAAATAAATATGGAGATCAAATTTAAGCCAGGAAAGTAATAATTCTTGCCAAAATCCCTAATCATGATGAAACAAAATGAGATAATTAGAAATTTGTAATAGCTGTGTCAAAATGGGGACAACTTTTGTGAGTGGTGTGGAGGAAAAAGCAGACTTGGACTAAAATACTGATAATGTTCAAGCTCAACAGTAAGGAGTGATTGGTAGACCATTAGACAATGAAATGACCTAAGTGCAAAGTGACGTGTCATTTTTTTAACTGCTAGGTCTTACACTCTGGGAGCTACACTTTGTGAAACTTTGTTTCTGTGATCCCCATGTAAGTTGAGTGCCAAAAAGGTGATAATGATACTGTGTTTTTGTTACATTAAGCTGTGGGTTGATGACATTAGAGAAAGCAGTATGGAAGAGATAATACTTGAGCCTTAAAGGACTGACAAAATTTAAATAGGAGAGGACAAAAATGCTTCCATGCTTGAGGGCAACAGTCAGCAGAGTAGGGGTAATCAAGTCTACTGAAGGGAACAGAAAAGAGTAGTTTGGACAAGATCTGAGAATTTGCATGAAAGAGTATTGGAAATAAAGTTAAGATTATGAGTTGCTAAATGCCAAGTTTCTTGCTCATTAAGGAATACAAATCAATTAAAAGTGACAGTGAAGGAGAATGACACCACCAAAGTATATTGAGGACAATGAATCTGGCAGTAGTTGGAACTGGAATTCATGTCACTCAGGTGTCATTTAGCTGCAAGGGAGAGAAAACCAGTTCAACTGGCTAAACTGGTCTTTATTTTATATGTTTAAATTTGAAGTGATTTTAAAAGAGACAGTGGATTTATTTGCTCAGTAATGGAAAAATCCATGACTATGGACATGGTGAATCCAAGTGCTCAATTTACAAATCAGAATGACTCCTCCCATGTGGTAGCAAGATGCCCTCTGGAAGTTCCTGACCTATGCCCAGTTCTGAATGTATGGTAAATGAGAACCTCTCCTTTCTGGCGATTATATTAAGAGTCTCTGTTGAGTCTTGCTCATCACTATATATATATTGCACACATATATACATACACAGTCAACACCAATCCTAGCAACAGACATATATGATTTTAATATTTTTCTTTTCTTTTTTGTTTTGACATTTTTGTTTGTGTTGTGTTTGAGATAATAAGAATGTGGTAAGTAGCAAATGTCTTTTTTGGCAATATCACTATTGAGGGTTCTAAGATACCATTACTTTGTCATCACTACTACTTTTACTTTGGAGATCATAAAGGAATGGCATAGCAAAATAATTATATTAATTTAATAGCCTAATAAAAAACTTTATTACCATGGGCTGCCACTGGTCCAGTTATAATTGAGCTTTGTTCTTCTTACCATTTCAATCCCACTGAATTTTGGTTCTACTATTTCTTGCACCTAGAACACCTGAGCATCTTCTCTTCATCCCTGTTCCTTATGGAAATCAGAGCACTGTGTGTTTTATTTCTGTCCATAGGTTCACAGTGAGCCTAATCCTGTCCCAAGAAGCCTGAAGAATGCTGACCTAATTTCTCTATGCCCCTTCAGTTCAATAATGTAAATGCTCTTTGCTTCACCCTGTGGAAATTTGGGCTCAGAAGGCTAACATAAATGTTGTAGGTAATGAAGTCTTGGGTCTCTCACTCCAGAGATTTCTGTCTTGTGCCAACCTGCCCCAAACTGTGGAAGACGAACATGTTAGCTTTCAAGAAAGGTGAAATCTCAGGTGTTTCACCTCTTGACAATGATGTACATTTCCCTAATAAAATCTTCTCTTCTCACCCGTGTTCTCCCTAGACCCCTGCTTTCTAATTCTTTCTTACTGTTCTCATTTCCTGGCTTCCAAATCTCTTCTTTTTTATTGATAATCCATGCAGAACAGATTCTTTTTACTTACAACTCAAATTAGCATTCTTTATGAATCTGTTTAGTCCTAAATGCTAGTTTCAATTCTTTCTTGAGGAAAAAGGAAAGAACTGAATAGATGTAGAGTTGGGCTGTGAAATGCTACTAATAATTCAGTTCTTTGACCCTATTCCCATATGCATGGAGCCCAAAGATATAAATTTATCTTAAGTTCGAAATGAATTCCTAGACTCCTTCTCCTTGGGCACCTTGGTTTGTTTCAAACCTGGGGACATTGATTAGGTGGCCTGCATCGGAGACAAGTTGTGTTTCCTTTCGTAGCATTTGCTAAGTAATACATACCTTTCCACTGGTTCAAGGCATACCTGTGAACTTGTTGAACAGAAGCCACCGATAACCTTCTTTGAAATGTGTATCTCAGCTATCTAACTACTATTTGAGAAACAAGACCTTTCTAATAATATTTTCCCAATGAACTTGATACTCAGTTTGCATTTTTACCTGACTGAAATTTAAAAAAAAAAAATTAATGGGAAGATTCTGCACAAGAGCTTTAAACTATGTGGCAAAAGTGGCGATCAGTCTAAACACATTAAAATTCTATTTTCCTTTACAAGTGTTTGCTGCAGATGACCCCCACTGATCTTAAATATATTTCTGTATCTGTAACTGAATAGAGGTTTTCCGTACAGCATGTTCTAATGGCACTCTGGCCTTTAGCCAACAAGGCACTGAATAAGGCTATTTTTAAAATACAGAAACTGGGAACAGCTGCAGCAATCAAATTTGATAAAAACAGAGAGGAACTTTGCTTTTTTTTTTTTTTTTTTTTTTTACGGTTTGTCCAAGTTTAGACTTCTTTCATAGAACTGCTTTTGTTCTGCTGTATGAAGGGCTACAAGACTAATACAGTGAAGCCCTTTTAAACAAATAACTTTTAAAAGAATACAACTAAATAGAATAATTTTTCTTTGTACCAAGTGTATCAATGCAAAAGTGTTTTAAACTATTTTAAAAAGAATATATCCCTTATAAGAAGAGGTAGGAAAAGAATGAATTATATTAACAAAGTTTGGACTGCAAAAGAGGTTTTGGCTTTCCCTACCCACAAAGCAACTCCTTGAAAGGGGAGATACAGTCCTTAGTTTTCCAATGTTGGAAATCTGCAAGTTTGCATTTGAACTTCTCCTATGTACTCAAGTGTTGTTAGGGACAGAGGTACTCTGAATGTTCCATTTCTGCTTTTCATGTAACTATTCATGAATGTTGCTGTATTTTCTAAAAGTTGGATTAATATCAGTGCAGTTCTTTACAAAGATAAAATGACATGCTTCTTAAAATGTAAAGGAAAACTTTCTCACAGAGACCTTTTGTACTTATCTGAATCCTTCAACGTGTCCATATACAAGGGCTTATTCTTTTTTTTTTTTTTTAATTCAAGCTCTTTGGAAACTTGTCAGTACATGATTAATAAGCATCATGAGGTGAATAGATACTGAAAATCTCCTATACAGTAGTTGATTGCAGATTCTCTCTTCTAAGTGATTCCATGTGTTGAAAGGATTTCTTTGCTAACTTTGTAATTGACATGACAAAGGATATTGCATTTCTTACTTACAAGTATTTACAAATGAGATTCATTTTAAAGTCCCATCCAAATAAAACTACTTAGGTCAACGTTAATTCAATTTAGTAATCCAAGACATAAAATCATTCTTTTCCTGTAGCCATAAAGTTATAAAATAAGATTATCTTATAAGGCAGAAGAAAGAAAAAAGAGATTATCTTATAAGGCAGAAGAAAATAAAAATAGAAAAATCTAGGTATACACTAAGCTGTACTAACTTGTCAACAGGTAACCTCTTAGATATGATAGTCCATCTGTCTGTAGTCTATTATAAGCTTGAAAAAATGAAAGAATGAATTAAGCAGCATCTTCTGTGACTTGAATCATTCTTTACTAGAGGCTCTGATGAGTCACGAATGGCTCTTCTTTAAATGGTGAGGCAATGATCCTATGAAGTGTGTTGTTAGAAATTGAGACCATGAGAGTTCCCGTCCCAGTTCTCTCATGTCCTGTACTCAGCTGAGAGGGGGTCCTCAGTCCTGCATAACAGCAAAACTCCTTGAACACACGCACTGTTCTAACCAGCCCCTGTGGCATTCCTGTTGTGCAAAGCCCTGAAGCCAGAAGGTTTTCAAGGATTCTCTGGCAGCACACCAGATTGAAGGAGATAATCCTATATTTTACCAATACCAAAAAGTTCCAAATGAAGGTTACTGGGATTTAATTTTGTTTAGTCATGTGTAACCTCTTTTCTGAAGACATACTGCCAGGAGACTGAGATGTCTTTCTGAGCAGTAGGGTTTTATGCAAATGATTAGAAAAAGCACAGAAACCCCAGTATACTGGAATCTTTCAATCACTTGTTAAGAGTACGATATTTATATGTAACTGGGATAAACTAGACATAAAAACCAGCTCTGTTATATGGTAAATAACTGTGCTTCGTTACTGTATTTTGTCCTTATTTTAATTTTCACTTGGGTTTTAAGTGAGGGCGAATGCATTACCACATTCTTAAAATTTTATTGTTTTTCACAAGTGATTCTCATACTTCATTGAAACTAAAATAAAGGACAGAGAAACATGCCATTAGATTTTATAATATATATCAAGAAAATAACATTTTCATAGTGCTTCTGGAAACTGAATGTGAAGACTACACAGTCACATGTAAAATCATATTGGCACTGCCTTCTAATAAGTTGAGTTTGAATTGGGGTAGTTTCTTTTTAATTGTTGCCACTGTTTAATTCTTAGAAGAATGGCAGTTGGTCATCTCCCTGGTGACTTCACCCTTTTAGCACTCATCAGTGTTGGGGCGCAGGATGCCCCTCCAGAAGCTGTTCAGAATTTGCTGACATCAGCCATCGTTCATAAGCACTTGCTTTGTTTAGTGATGTGCTGATATGAGGAGACACGTGAAGTAGCTTGGTTTATGGAAGAGAGGAGAGGAGGCATGTTGCTGTGAAAACATCCCCCCACACACTAATGGCCCATTCACACAGAAAACAAGCTATAGCCTTCAGTCCCTCCACAAAGCTTCACAAGAACAAACTGATTTAAGAACCCAGAAGCAGCAGCAGTGTTCAGAATCACTGCTAGCCTATGCTCCCAACCTCTCTGCTCACATTTACTCATAATATACATTGTCAGTTGCAGCAGTACATTGCTATGGGAAGTCTTTAAGCTGATTCTCTGTGGGCCTTGTGAATGAAATGCTTACAATTTCTTAGGTTGTGTGCCCCCCGGGGGGAAGGTCTCTTTTCAAGTATGCCATGTAACAAAGCGATTTGCCCTCCCTGAATCACTTTGGTCCCAATAAGGGAGTTTGTTGACAATATGCCACACTGATTTCTGGTCTTTACTTTTTTTGGATCCATTTAGGGAAGTTCAGAATTTTAGAATGAAAATACATAAAGTTATAGTCAGCTCTGGCTGGTTGTTTTCAAAAACCAGATGGCTTTAAAAGAGATGATCAAATCCATTCTTTAAAAGTCATTTTTAAAAGCAGGCATGTGATTCTACTATATATATATATATCTGTATGTGTACCTTAACCCCTTATTTTTCAGAGTTTTTAAAGGGAATGGGGTATTTCATACTGCTAGATTTTCCAAAAACCCTAGTTAATCCATTTATGTACCAGACTGTAATTTTCTAAGTTTTTTTTTTCTTCATTTTAACCACCTCGGATGGAAATTATTCCAAAACGCATTTTGCATTTTATAGACTTCTTACAAGATTCTTCAGAGTATAATTCACACATGACCTGTAATAGTCATTGTGAATGAGAGTTTTTTTATATTGTATTTTAATTCAGTGACAACATCTGAAATGATTTACTGGTAGGATTATTGATGATACTATTCATGTTGTTGTTTTTCTCTTCCATCTCTGGTAACATTTAATGGTCCTTACTACTGTCAGCATGTACAGTCACATGGAATTTGGAGTCAAGTATACCTAGGTCAAAAACCTGATTTGTGAAGGCTTGGACAAGCAATATAGTTTTCTCATCAATAAAATGAAGAGAATAATAGCAGCTTCTAAGGATTATTGGGAGTCTTAAATGAAAAAAAATACCTGTACATTCCTGAGCAGAGAGCCTGCCCATAGTAGGTATAGGGTGTATGCGTTAACTCTCCCCATTACCCTGATAGAACTGTAATTGCATGGTATATAACCTTAGGTGCTGAAAGGCTTCTTGAATGCTTACATACTTGTGCTGTGAAACAAAGTCCATATTAATAAACTGTTGCTTTAGTTCTCTTTAATCACTCCATTTTCTTATTTGCATTTTCTAATTTATGGAGGTCAGGGAGAACAGCCAGTTATGCGTGTGAGGAACCATCTGAATAATCAATGAGACAATAGATGGACATGTTGAGGAAAAATCCTCAAAGTGTTCACTTAGGTGGATGAATTTCATATATATCCTGGCTTTTTAAAAGTTTATTCTGGAATCTTCAGGCATGTCTCATATAGATGCTAGCTAAAGGAAGCATCACTAGAAGGCATAAAAACTACCCACACTCATAAGGTGCAACTCCATAGATATTTTGAGCTTGCCCTGACCAAATAAGGACTTAATTGATGCTGATATAATTAGAAGTTTATGGTGATTACAGAATGTCCATGCTGAGTCGGTAAAGGTACCCCAGGACCTGGCCTCCAACCACGTTATAGCATGTGGCTGGACACCATGCACAAAGGAGTGTGCCCTGCCCTGCCCCTCCTTCCCTTCCCTTCAGTACACATTAGATTCTATGAAATGCTGAAATGCTACAACCCACATTAAGTCTGTGTTTGTAAGGCCTCCTCTTCTGTTCCCTCACATATGGCAGTCTGAAACAATTACATAATGAGACATATCATCAGGGCATAATTGTCAAAAATGAAAAGCCTGAGCTGTGAATAAATATTACCCACTTATTAGCTGTGCTGCTCCTGTGTTCTCCAATCTATACCTTAACCCTAGGTTTTAGATTTTATATTCATACCCCTTGATTGCCTGCATAACAAAATGATGCAGCACTAACAGTGTTCAGAAAACAATTTATAAAGTCAAAAGCAAATGAAACTTTAAAGTAGTGTTTCTTATCCTATTTGTGATGTAGTCTGGTGAAATCTACTGACTCTGTTCAGAGCATGTTTTCAAAATTCATAAAAATAGGGAACCTGGGTGGCTCAGTGGGTTAAGCCTCTGCCTTCAGCTCAGGTCGTGATCCCAGAGTCCTGGGATCGAGCCCCACATCGGGCTCTCTGCTCCACGGAGAGCCTGCTTCCTCCTCTCTCTCTCTGCCTGCCTCTCTTGCCTACTTGTAATCTCTGTCAAATAAATAAATAAAATCTTTAAAAAAAAATTCATAAAAATAAAATATATAGGATAACGAAGGACACCAATTATATTGAAATACTGTTAAAGAGTCACTGGCCCTGTGTGAAGAATGTCGCCCTAATATGATTCCATTTCTGATTATTTCATTAAGTTTCTTCCCTCTGAAGGACCTGTTCTGGACTTTCTATTTTAAATACGAAAATATCAAATTTGTCAGATTCTCTTGCCTCTATTACCCCCACAGAGCCATTTAGAAAGACATGTTAACTCTTTCAAATATGTACTCTGCTTCCCCTGAACAAAAGCAATCTCTTCCTCAGGATAGATATACCCTTCGGATTACCAGGATGTCAGGGGGTCTCAAAACTCAGTGGATGACTCTCACAGGTGGAGCTAATTCTCACCTGGATCTCTGTGTCTCGTCCTAATTTGTGCATTCCTGTATAGTACTCCTCCCCCCACCCACACACACATTCAAAAAGTCCAAACTGGATATAATGACTGCACATAATGTTGAACATTAAGGTGCTCATTTCTTTTATAACAAAGTGGTTGGAGACTTCAGTACTTCGTGATTAACAACAAATTGTTGATGAGGAACCTCACAGTACACAAGGGTGGTAAGATCCTACGGTTGAGAACAACTGTTTTACTCAGGGATACATACCCTGATGAAGGAAGGACATTATGCCATTCAGGTCACTGTGACACCATTTCACATTTATCTTGACACTACTAACGTGAAAATTTCAACAGTCTAATTAATTGTTTCTCTTAAGCAGAGGTTGGCAGTATTCTCTAAAGGTCCAGATAGTGTTTATCTTGGGCTCTGTGGGCTATATGGTCTTCGTTGCAACCACTCCACCATTGTGGTATAAAAACAGACATAGGCAAAATCTGTGTGGCTGTGCTCCCATCAAAACTAAATTATGAACACTAAAATTTAAATTTCGTATATTCTTCAGATGTCGCGGTCTATTATTCTTTTAAAATTATTTCCACCTTGTAAATGTGTAAAAACCATTCTTAACCAGCAACCCATACAAAAACAAAGCAGCTGGCCAGACTTTGTCCTTAGGCTGTAGTTTGCTACTTCAATTCTAATGTATGAAATCTGTAGCCAGGTAACAAATCAATTAAACAGGTTCATGAGATTGGTTTATGACATCCCAGTGGGACCTGCATGTACAGTAATTTTAGCTAGAATATGAAATGAGGAAGTTTTTGATGTTTTTAGATAATACTACATATAGAAAGAAAATGTGAAATTATATAGATGGAAACTACCTTTGTCTGAAATCAATCAAGATCCAGCTCTCAAAGGCAATAAGTAAGAAGCATCAGTTTTACACAGACAGTGCAGACCATTATATTTAAAAATGTGGATGTGTTATGCAAGCAAATCTGTACAACACAAATTTAGGGTTTCTTTTTCTTTCTCTCTTTTTTTTCTGAACACCTAATTTAAGGAAATGGTATTAATTTATCTTTACTGCAGTTAGCAAATATTCCACTCTTTCTGTGCAGTTTTGTATTAAGAACATGAAAATTTGAAAGCCTGTCTTCTAAATCTGTAAGAAATATCTTCATTACTGATTATTAATGGTAGAGATTGATTTTCAGGGCATTTTTTCTTTTGCAGGGAGAAAAACAAAGACAAATTAAAAGAAAGAAAAAAATCAGAAGGAGGGTGGTAGACAGCAGCAATATGGTGTGGGTATAGACAATCCCTGTGATTCATGGAAAAGTTAGGGCTCACAGATTAACTGTCGTGAGAAAGTGTTTTATTTCTTGTAGAATTGTTCCCATCAACCAGATCATTACAAGATTAGCACAAAATTTCCCCTAGTTAGGAATCCAGCAGTTGCAAAATATGTAATACTTCATATGAACTTCAATGTTGTTGTTGTTGTTGTTGTTTTATAAATATCACCAGACACACATCTGGGGTTTTAGTGCTTGCCACAGTGTAGTTTTCTGGTTGACATATATCTAAGAAATGCGTATATTAACACCCAGGCTATAGAGCCAAGTACATTTTAGTGCGGGCTACAGCTGAAAGAATATGTTTCCATTCCTTGTCCATCTGTTCTTGGCAACACAAATTTAAACTAGAAACGCAGAATAAGTTTCATGAGAAATAAGTCTAAATAGGGTTTAGAACAGCAAGGTGAATGCTCTAAGTTATTATGACTTGTTAATATTTGATTTTATAGCTAGAATGTTGTGTTGAGTTGGAGAAATCTCACCCTGCAGCTATAGCTTCAAGTTTTTAAGAAATAATTGTTGTGGGTTGTTTTTTGTTTGTTTGTTTGTTTATCAGTTCATTTAAAAAAATACTGTGGCTTGGTCACACTTTCTGTTTTAAGAGCTTATATTCGCCAATGATCATGAGCCCAACAAACTTTGAGATTTCTGAGTGCTTATTTGCTATACACTTGAACTACACTAAAAATGCATCATCTATGTTTGTGAGCTCCATGCTGAAATGGATTCATTAGTGGGGAATGAGGGTTTTCCCAATGGAGTCCACAAAACACACACGTGCTTGTTTTTCTACAAGTCCGGCTTCAGCTATGACCAGCTATTATATTAATATCTTGTAAAATCATCGTGTATCACCCACTCTGTGCTAAAATTTCCCTTTTTCTGCTACTAAAATAATATTACGCTGTTTATTTGCATTTGAAAATACATGGGAATACATGAGAATACTAAAATATAATAAGGTCATATGTGTGCATCTGGAATTTTGCCTCCCTCTCAAGGGTCCGGCTATCTGAGCTGAATAGGTAAGCTGTGTCAGGGCTGTGTGTCAGAGCTGGGCTCTGTGGGATTCCTCTGATTTGAGGGCAACCTCTGCTTCTCGCTGAGCAAAAGTCTTCAGGTTGGGAAGGGACCTTGAAGCTCACACAATCCAGCCTCTTTCCCTATATAAGAAGCATTTATATAATTTTGAAGTCTCTTTTTCTTATATGGTTGATTTATCAAATATAACATAGTGGTTATGTGTCAGAGTTGTTGGGTTCAAATTTTGGCTCTGTGACTTCCTAGGTATGTTAATATAAATAAATTAGTTAGCTTCTCCAGTGTGTTCAGTTTCTCTGTCTGTAAAAGAGAATAATCATATTTACCTTCAATTGGTTTTAAAGGGAAGCAAATGAGATGATAAAGTGATTAGCCCAGTGACAGGAACTACTTAGTAAACATTCATCAAGCAAAAGCTATTACTATTAGTGTCTTTCTACTGTCCTCTGTTAGAAAAAATAATTGCACTGGGCTAATTTTCTAGGTGGCTCCCAAATAGTATTTTAGTAGTATATTTCTTATCATCAGAAAAACATCTGATGAAACTAATACTGCTTCTTGAACTTCTGCACAAAGTTACCTATGACTATGGACAAGTCATTTGATGATTTAGAGACCCAGTGTTCTTATCTCTAAAATGAGGAACTTTAATTCCATGAGCTCTAGGGTCTTTTGTTCGAGTAATTTAACAAAATCATGTTTGACAGCATATCCTCATACTTTATTTATAGCGTTGAAATGTGTATTTGCTGCCAAATGTATAAATGTTCCATATATACATGTGGAATAACATTAAGTTTGTTGATGTTAAAAACTACTGGTATATTTTTTGGCATTATTTGGATCCGAATTCATTCTTCCCATTTTGTTTTAGATCAAGCTGACAGCCGATCTTTTCCCACAGCACCTCAAGGTTTAGTTAAACTGAGAGCTTTAGACGTAGGCCATCTTACTTTCAGAATCCAAGGCAAGCTTTCTTTGTCAAGTAGCTTTCATTTTTCATCTTTGTAATATCTAATGGCATTAAATTGTGCACATAATGGATCTCTACTATAACTTACAAGGCTTCTGCTTTCTTTCAGATCTGAGTGATCAGCTGCTGGAGGTGGTTGGCTTAGAAGGAGCCATGGAGATGGGACAAATCTACACCGGACTGAAGAGTGCTGGGCGGCGGCTGGCACAGTGCTCCTCTGTGGTCATCAGGTAGTTTTTTCTCTATAATTGAGAAAGGGGGTTGACATGGTATAAGTGCAACCTAATGAAAAGTATCCAAGACTCTGATAATAACATCTGTCTTATTTGTATCTCAAATTACCAGTAATCATTACTGATATATTTACACATAATGGGAATTGGCAGATTTTACAAAGTTTTGGTTAGCTATTACTTATCAGGTTTGAAATTTGATGTTCTCTTAGTCAGACCATGGATACAAATCTAACATATAAACTTCATCCCCTGTAAAATGGTTCCCACACAGTTCAGTTTGCTGAAGCATAGAAGGATCTACCAGGTACATTGCCCAATGGAAACACTGTTGAGGCACCATTAACTTAAATTCTTTCATAGACTAAAGTGCACCATTGTTTCTATAAAATTAAATAATCCATTTATTGTGAAGTAAGATTTTATATGTGTATTCAATTTAAATCTTTTTAAGAAACATTTTTCCAAGAATAAATGAAAGAAGATGGGATCGGGAGGGAGACAAACCATAAGAGACTCTTAATCTCACAAAACAAACAGGGTTGCGGGGGGGCGGGGGGGGGAGGAGGAAGAGAGTGGTGGGATTATAGACATTGGGGAGGGTATGTGCTATGGTGAGTGCTGTGAAGTGTGTAAACCTGGCGATTCACAGACCTGTACCCCTGGGGCTAATAATACATTATATGTTTATAAAAAAAATAAAAAATTATTAAAAAAAAGAAACATTTTTCCAGAATTTTACCTTTAGGGAAAAAAAATCTACTTTGACCCAACAGTGAAACCATTGGGTTTATAGCACAGATATAATTGGTGTTACTTGTGTGAAAATGTTGATACTGGACAATCTGAGACATCAAACACCTTTCGTTCAGGTTTGCAATGTTTTCATGAAAACAAGGAAGCTCTTTTGGCTATGGGAATTCCAATTATATCATTATATCATTAAACATAAGCCCCCCCAAATAAATAAAAATAATTTAAAAATTATAAAACCATAAACCCTGTATTTTTCTTTGCCATCCATAATGTTTTTTTTAATCATCACATTTACCAGGAAGCTCTTAATATTCCTGTGAGGAAGGTATCCTTCAGGGTACTCATTCATAGTTAAGAATTGAAGTCCCTTTCAGAAGAGATCAGTTTAGAGCCAGCTTTTACCTTATTTGCATTCCCTGGTCTCATCATCTTATATCTTATATATAGTCTGTTGTGTAAAGTTTTTCAGTGTTATACTTAAAATGAAATATTTTCCCCAGGACTAGCAAGTCTCTGCCAATGCAGATCGATGGGGAACCGTGGATGCAAACCCCGTGCACAGTGAGTACAGCGTAGTTGAAAGGCTGTGTCACTTCATTTTTGCTTTCCAAATACCGTGTACTTCTATAGCTAACTAATCACATACTCCTGTAACTAAATGACCACAATACCTAAGCTTTTGATCTATCACCGAGTACCTTTTCCTTTTTATTATTGATGTGACAGAGCTATTGTTTTCAGGTTTGGGGCATGATATGCCCTTGGCAATGATTTAACTTTTGAATGTTTGTGTTAGTCTAAGTGCAGCTTTTAGATATCATAGATCAATTATAAACTCTGGAACTAATCAAAATTTTAAAAATGCTTTAAATCTTTCTTGTACTTGTTTCAGATCTCCTTGTGAGAAAAATTTTTATGGGCCTTCAGACATAAGTCTCCCTGAATCATTATCCATCTTTTACCTCCATTTGGGGATTTGAGGGCATCCCTCTTTGTAGAAAACTCCCCCATCATTGTTTTCTCCAGAGTAAGATATTATTTAAGTCAGACATTTAGATGCCCCCCACAAAATTCCAGTTTCCATTTGTAGAGTGAATCATTTGATTTACATATTAAAAGTTCACCTTGGCTGCTTTGTGGAGAATGGATTATACTGAGAAGCCCCTGGGACAGAGTCTAACCTAGTAGTCTGGGATTGAGCACAGATAGTGACAGAGAAGAGGATAAATTTGAGCTACTTTCTGGAATGGGACAAGAAGAATTTGCTATTGAGTTCCCTCGGGGCTGAGAGAAAGAGATGAATCCAGGTTAGCTCTTACATGTGAATGATGATCCATTTACTGCATAGTTACGATTGGGAGGGCAACCAGTTAGGGAGTGAACAGGGGGTCTTAATCTTAGACTGGTATGAGCATTGTGCTAAGTGCTGGTGTTATACGTAAGTTTGTTTTAAGTTGAGATATAGTTGACATAAAAGATTGTATTGGTGTATTAAATAGTCACATGTACATTAAATAATGGATCTCATCATTTTTCAGATGGAGAAAACAGAGGCTTTGGAAGGTTCCATAACCTACTCAAGGTCAGATATGTAGCAGAAATGGAACTCAAACCCAGGACTCTTTAAGGCCCCTTCTCTTGACCACTAATTTAAACAGATTTAGCTCCAGATTCCAACCAGTGCAGTGTAGCATGTAAAAGGGAACTTTTAATTTTACCTTTCTAGTGGTTTTACTGTAAAGTTATTGGCTTCCTCTTTGTGTACAGCAGACAGATATCACCTTTTGTTTATTCCTAGCATATTCTTTTTAGTATATTCCTAGTATATTGTTTTAGCTCTTTGAACCCCAAGTTTGCAAATCTGTTAATTCTCTAATAATCATGTAAAGCAGACTTGTTTTAAAGATCTGTTGATTGGCTACTTCCTGTGCTTCCTGCTGTCTTTGTGCTTGGTTCCAAATAGCTTTAAAAGGATTTCTGTTCTCTCTTCTCCAGTGTGTAGATACTCACACCTTGTCTGTTACTCTTCATGCTCCCAATGTCACTTCTGAGTTCACGTTTATACTCACACCGATGTTGAAAGTGTTGTTACTGTTGCTACAAGTGGTGGTGGCGATGGTGGTGGTGGTGTGTTAAGACACTGGTGATGTGTGCTGGTGCTGGTGGTTGGGATGAACTGGTGGAGTTGCTGTCAATGGTCGTGGTGATGCTGGTGATGGTGTTGTTGGTGTTGATGGTGGTATTGGTGGTAGTGTTGGTGGTGATGGTGGTGGTGGTGATAGTGGTTGTGACACAGGATGATGGTGGGGGCTAGTGGCAGTATTGTCTTTAATGAAAGGTCAGTTTTCATCAGCTTGATGAAAACTTTCACAAGAGAAAAAATAAAAAAAACACCTTCCACAAGGACTCTGTATTTTTTGGATTCTTATCAGGATGAAAGGAAGTTTCTTCCTTTGTCCATGTTTTAAGTCCAGAAGGATTTAGTAGTAATAATAATATCTAACATGTAGTAAGCTTTTAGTTTGCGCCATGTATAGTTTGAGACACTTGACCTGTATTGACACATTTAGTTTTCACAAAAACCCTATGACTAGTTTCACTTTATGGATAATGCAATTGAAGCAGACAAAGGTCAAATAGTTTGCCTGATTCCACACAGATGAAAAGTGGTGGGGTAGAAATTAAAATGCAAGTAGTCTGGCTCCACAGTCTTACTCCCCACCATGGATCTCAACCTGTGAAGGCCCAGGGCCTCTGCTGGAGTGTGACTTCTGATAAATCACTTACTGTCTTTTCCAGCTTTAAAAAGTCTATGTCTATGAAAATCTACTGTTTTAGAATGATTCTCAGTTTATTTTACACAAATACTTCTAAAGATACTTTTGTTAACTTATCTTTCAATTAGTAACAAGATACTTAATTTGCCTGTTAGTTATATGATCTATGCAATTGTTAAATTAATAATAATATATATGAGTTATATTTAATTTTCTTTCCTTCAGTTTTCTTATCCTTTTAAAACATTTATTCTAGTCTATGGTGGGCCAAGAGCTGTACTAGACTATGGCTCATTATTGTCATTTCACATTCTGGCATACTCTCCTTTTCCTAGAACCACATGGAGTTCTGAACTTTAAATTTCACTTTAAATGAAGAGAGTGTTTAGTCTTCATAGCATTGGAATGGTTTAGCCAAAGAGTATGTTTGTTTCAATTGAATTAATAAGATGTTTTTCATATAGAATATCAGAATTTATAACTGAATTTAAATGTCCATTCGCTGATACCTAATTTATGAAGGAATTGCTTTAGATATAATGTTAGAGCATAGCAGGAGTTCTGTTTTTCTTTAAGTAGAATATATGAAATTGAACAGCAAATGATAAATGGCCTTGATTCTTATATCAAATGTATTTTTTTAAATATCAAAGTAATATAAGTTTAGGAGATCAATAGTGGTGATGGTTGCACAGCAAAGTAAATGTGCTTAAAGCTGTATGCTTTATGAATGGTGAAAATGTTAAATTTTCTGTTATGTATATTTTACCACAATAAAAAGAAAATTGAAAAAAAAAGAACTAAGATAATATTTACCTAGAAATTTCAGCAATCCAGAGTCGAAATATTGGGAAAAGCAAAACCAAGAGCTTAAAACTTTGAATATATACTTAATCAATAGAAATATGTCACGTACTCCTGTATTCACAGTTTCATAATAGACATTGAATTAACAGAGAATGGATTTTGGCCATATAACTATTGGCCATGTTAACAAACATATCATTGTAAAGAGACAATTCCAGAAGACTTTATATTAAAATAGTTCAAGAAGACACTTTCTTCAGTCTGGACTCCAGAGCCCAATTATTGTCCCCTTTTTGTCTTCTTGATCCACAGTGCTTCTTCCTAAGCATGTCAAACATACTGATTCTTTTATCAATATGTCTCTATCATGGGGCAGAAAAAAAAAATAAGCAGCTTCGGGAGGAGGGAAGAGATATGGGAAGTCATAAACTAGGTCGGATTTCATTTTGTATCCATTCATTACAAGTTATGGGTGCTCAGTAAAGTTCTGTGAAGTTAGGAGATGCCTTACTAAGCCACCTATATACCTAAAATGGACTCATCACCTGTCTCGCACCCTCCTCCCCCCAAACATATGCTGACTTCTTATATTCGAAAATACTTGCTCCTCCCTTTACCATCCTGAGTTAGTGAAGCGGTTATATACCCAGTGTTTCCTAAGCTAGGAATCTGAGAGCCATTCTAAACTTCTCTCCATACCCTCAAATTCAAATACCGTGTCCACCTACCAATAGGACATTTTTCTGGAATCTTTTCCTTTCTTCAATCCCCATGACCTCTGTCCTCGATTTGGCCTGTTTCATTTCTCTCACATTCCTGGCAATAATCACATCAATATTTCCCCATCTCCATTTTTTTCCCATTTAAATCCTTTCTTTACCTTTCTACCAGAATGATCTTGATAAAATACTAAGCTCACTATGATACTGTTCTACTTAAAATAGCTTAATTTCTTTCTGACAAAATATAATTTGAATCAAGCTTCCTCTTTCACCAATATCCTCCCCTACTTCCTTTTACTCTCCTCACACACTTCCCTTATGTCCAAATAAGCTTTTCTTCTTCTTTAGTTGATTTATACAACTTAGCTTGAGACTCATTTCATGTTTCCCCTCCTCTATAAAGCTCTTCTAGAACATTGCCACTTCTTCCACCCCATCCCTGACCCCAGCTAGTCTGAAAGCCCAGCCTTAGTGCATCATAGCCTTATGTAAGCACTGATGATGTTACATTGAAATTATCAACGTATCTGCTAGCTTCTTGATAGGTATAAGCTTATTGGGGTCATACACCATGATTTTGATCATCTTTCTGTCCCCAGAGCATAGCACGGTGCCTTACACATAATTACACTGCCAATGCCAAATGCATTTTGAGTTTGTGAATTTCTTAAATACTTCTCGAGGTAGTATAACAATTTTAAAAAATGCTTTCTACTAAACCTTCTTTCACTGAACATAATGTAGGTTGGCTAGCAATTCATTCACATATTTTCCATATATAAATACATGTAAAAGTTATTTTGAGTTATCTTTATTCATTTCATTCTCAAAGCAAAGAATTTTAATGTATCAAGGAAGGAATACATTCTTAACCTTCGAAACTTTAATCTTCCTGTTTCTTGGTATGGTACAGTTACATTTCTTTGGGCCACTTCTCTCTGCATTATCAAATTTACACATTATATAGATTGCATTCTGTTACTACTTTGAAATATTAATAGACATATATTTGTTATTACTTGTGATAATTTTATGAAAATAATGCCTAAGAGGTTGTAGTGGAATATTGCTCTAGGTGTTTCACCTATGATTAAGATGAAGTAAATTCTTGAAACTTTCTTCTGTGTGGTACAGAATGGGAAGGAAGTCATGAACAGATCATAAGCTAGATGGTGAAATGACCACAGATAATATATAAAGACTCCTCAAAAAGGTAGCTGGAGTTAAGGCAACTTCTAGAAAGTGTTTACATGTGTTTTTGTCTCTCTTTGTTTTTTAATTCACTTCTCAGCACCCTGAACCCACTTGCCCAATCTGTTTCCAAAGTGGAATATTCAACACACAACTCAGCCCTGACCTGGGACTCAGCCAATTCCTGCCAAGCCTGGTTGTCTTGCTGCCCTAGGCTCAATCCCTGCTTTTTCTGGGGCAGACACTTGGTCATCTAGTGCCCTAAGAGCAATTATCTCCTCCTGTTCCATTTCTACTGTGTAGGCCATTCTATGAGATGCTGTTTTCTGACTTGGATGCCAGTTTTTTCCCCCGGCACTAATATCTACTTGACTCAGATGCTGGCTACTTGCCTAGCCTTTGCTTTCACCCTCATTTAAGAAGACTGGATCTTTTTCCTATTGCTCTAGATGCTGCAGTTATCTGGAGTTTATCTTAATTTTGACTGGTTTTTGCAAAGAGAATATATCCAGCACAACTTTAAAATGCAAAGTCTTTACAAAGAGGAAGTGTTCTGTTGTCCATTAAAGTTTTATTGATGCGTTTGTTGTTTTAATTATTAAAAATAATCATAATTTAAAAGTATTATTTATTTATTTTAAAGATTTTATTTATTTGACAGACAGAGATCACAAGTAGGCAGAGAGGCAGGCAGAGAGAGAGAGGAAGGGAAGCAGGCTCTCCACTGAGCAGAGAGCCCAATGCGGGGCTCGATCCCAGGACTCTGGGATCATGATCTGAGCCGAAGGCAGAGGCTTTAACCCACTGAGCCACCCAGGTGCCCCTAAAAGTATTATTTAATATGAAAACATTAGTTAAATACAAATTAATCTCAGACCAAAGTTTTAGTTTATAAAACTTTTTCATTGTATGAAGGCTGATAGAATCTTCAAGACATTTGAATGTCCCAGTTACGTTTGGAGGAAACCGTGGTAAAGATGCCTAACATTTCTTGAGTGCTTACCACGAACCAGGTTTTGTTCTGTATGTTTATATTTATTAATTATTTAATCTTCACAAAAACCCTAAGAAGTCAGTAAGGTTATTACAATCCCCATATTATATATTAAAAACAAACACAGATGATCCAGATAAATTAAGCAAGTTTTCCAAGGCCACACAGTTAAGAGGTAGAGCCACTAGGCTCTAATGCCTTTTTTCTTGATTATGATGTTTTGCTGCCTCACTCAGTCACTCTTTAGGCCCTTAATGTAGCTCTAATATTAGTAATCAATTACAACTCTGTCATTTATAACAGAATTTAGATTGTTTTCAGCTTATTTGCATTTTTCTCTTTAACATATTTTTTGCTTCCCAGTATGGCTAAGGCCATCCATCACATTGCTGCCAGAATTACTACTGAACAACAATGATCATTTTACTCCTGGATGTCAAAGTTCAATGACTCCTTTTACACACTGAATAAAGTTTAAAATCCTTGCAATGGCATTAAATAATTTTCCCGAGGCTGCCATGCTTCATAGGGACCACTTTCCAGGAGCTTTCTACTCATACCTATTAATTTTGTGTCTAAAATCTCCACTTCCTGTTTTGTGTTTTAGTAATAGACTCATTCTTCAAGCCTCCAAACAGCATACAAACAAATCTTGAGGTTTCTTCCAGCAATTCGGTAGGACCTGTGGTTGGCATTTCTTTCATTTGAACCTATGTTTATTATTTTGATATATTTATTTTTCCCTTTTATTCAGATTACCTGAAGTAATTATCCTGTCCTATTGGGATATATGTATTTTTATAATTTACTACAAAATCTTTCTGAAAGGCAATGATATATAAATACATGTAAACTAAAAATAAAATAAAATTCCTTCTTTCAAAGCCAAGCTTAGCAGCAATTTCCTCATGAAGCCTTTTTAACTCCCCATCTGTCTGAAATATTTGCCTTATCCTTTGTACTTCTGTGGCTGTCTGTTGATATCTTCTTAATGCCTTCGCAATGCACAGTCTTGTATTTCGGCTATACATATACGTATCCAGCCCTTCTGATTAATTGTAAGCATTTTAAGATTCATCCTTAATTCCCCTTCATATCTCGCATAGTGTCTTTTACATAATGTGGTTTCTGATGAGATATCCTCAGTCATTTGAATCATTGTTTCACAATATGTAATGCATCATTTTCTCAGGCTGCTTTCAAGATTTTTTTCTTTGTCTTTAGTTTTCAGTAGTTTGATTTTGATGAGTGTGGGCATGGATTTCTTTGGGCTCATTCTGTTTTAGTTCCTCTGAGCTTCACGAATCTTTAGGTTTATGACTTTGCCAAAGTTTTCAGCCATTACTTCTTCAGATATTAATTTAAGCCCCACACTCTCTCCTTTCCTTCTAAAATTCTGATGATCTGTTTTAGATACTTTATGTATTATCTTGTAGATCTCTGAGTCTGATATATTTTTTCTTTCTTTTTTGTTCTGTTGTTTGTACCAGATAAAGTTTATTCATCTATATTCAAGTTCACTTTTCCTCTTTCATCTCTGTTCTGTTCTTGAGCCCATCCAAGTAATTTTTTTTTTTTTTTTACTTAAGTCATTGTACAATTCAGTTGTTAAATTTCTAACTGGTTCCTTTTTTTGATACCCTCTATTTCTCAGCTGATAGTTTCTATCTTTCCTTTCATTTCAGGAGTACGTATCATTACTTTTTGGAGCACAGTTTAGTAGCTCCTGTAAAGTCCTGTGTGGCAACTCTAACACTTGGATCATCCCAGGGTTTGCATCACTGGCTGTCTTTCACCTTGTGAGTTTTTGAGATTTTCCCAGGTCATCATATGTTGAGAAATTTTGAGTTGTACACTGAACATTTTAAATATCATGTTATGAAACTCCAGGTTTTGTTTAATTCTTATGGGGAATGTTGATCTGTCATTGTTGTTGCTATTTTAGTAGGTCATTGATCCAGTTAGGTTCAGGTCACAAATCCTGAGCTGCTTCCTGTGAGTTTCTAATGTCAGTTCAAATTTCAAAGTCTTTGCAATGTTATTCAGATTCATTCTACATGTACAAAATTCATAGGCTGGTGTGGAACCTGGGTGGCGGGGTCCACCCCCTATTTTGGTTCTTTAAGCTGGCAGTATGCTTCTTAAGGACAAATCTATGCATACACAGCTCAAGGGTAGACTCGGGAGATTGTATGCAAATTTAAGGAATAGCTTTTTTGTGTTCTCCCTCTCCTCCTAGATCTCTGGCTAGGAAATGTGAGAGGGAAGAAAAAAAAGAAAAGAAAACTCATCATTAGTTCAGTGGCACTTTATGTCTGGGTTTCCTTCTCCAGCCTACCTGCTATCATTTGCTTTCGGGATCCTCAGATACTTGCTCTAGTCTATGTGGGATTTGTAGTTGCTGTTAGTGGGAGATACAGGATGGAGTTTGCTTGCTCCTTGACTAGAAGTGAAACTGTCACCAACTCTCCTTAGGTGTTATTGTGTATGGCTATTTTGACATCTGTCTGAATTGTCCCCATCAAGTTGGCATATTATTAGTCAGAAGTACTTATCTGCCAGCTTGGAGACTTAACAGCAAAATCCCCATTTCTTACCCCCCCCCCAAAAAAAAAAGCTAAATAAGTCTAAGAAATGCACTAAACTTTGAATCTTAAATCTTATTTGTTGAGAAAACATCATAAATTATTTTTCCATTCTCATGTCCTGCATATTAGTAGTTAAGACAGTATTTACCTTGTTTGATTGAAAATAATGGATCAAAAAGGCGCAGTTTTTCTACTCACCTGTAAGGGTAGAGTTTTCAGTGTTCCTCTAGGCTACTAATGAGGTGGATGGCTACATGAGATACATTTTTTAGATTTCTTTGTAGGAGAACGTATATTAAGACTATTGCAGATGAGCTATATGGCTGTATGGGGGGCTTATATATGGAGGTGTGGTAAGGTCACCAAACATAGTTCTAAGACTGGTTCTGTTCCTAATTTGTTTTTCTACTCCCCAACGGGTCATCAGTTGATTAACCCTGTTTGCCTAAGGAAAAAAAGCTCAGAGAGGAGGAAGTACAACGTCTCTGAAGCTTTCTGTAATGCATATTGTTGAGTCAAGGAGCCTAAGCGTCAAATAGGCAGCCAGCCAAGGAGACTCCCTGGCACTTTGACTTTCTCTAGCAGCCGTAACCACAGCAAACAGCGCAGGACATTTGTGTTGAGAAGCAAAATAAACCCTTTTAAGAAAAGATTGTTTTAATGGCCCTCTCAGTCCATTTGTAAAGTTGAATACCATGACCATATTTTCTACTTGGGAATACCATTTAAATGAGCATTTCACATTATATTATATTAGAAGATACAATAGTACTGAATGGAATGCTTTTCTCCATAGTTTACATGCCTAAACATCTCTTGATTGCTCGAGAAACAACAAATATGGGTAAAGGTAAATTGTGCATGGAGTGTTTCTTGACAAGGAGCTACTAAAATGTAACAATAAACCACATATGAGGATATCTATGAAGAGAATGGGGCAAATTTAGGAAGTAGGAAAATAGCTAAAATGTGCTTATCACTATGGTAGGTGGATCCCTTTATACCTACTACCTAAATTAACTGATCATACACCTGGGAACTAAAAACAGGTCAGAAGTTAAATAACCTTACCATTCTTTTATTATAGACTCACAACCATTGTATTAGAACTTCTGTATAATAGCTTTTTATCTGAAACCTATTGTAAGTTTAGTATTTTAAAAGTTATTTTGCACAAGCTGACATCTACATCTGAAATAGTAAACTTTTCTAGCACTGAGGCAGAAATTTAGTGTAGTCTAGGGTTAAGAATATTTTTCACTTCCTAAAAGCAGTGTTTTATGGGATTTCCATAATGAGGGAGGGAAAAAACTGCTTAGGAAGATAACCATGTGAAATAACTATATTCCAATGGATAGAAAACAAGAATAAAGGCCAGAGTCCAGAGTTTCATATTTGTTATATCAGTGACCTCTGGACTTCAGAGAATTACTATTTCCTTATTCCTAAAACTAGCTACCTACAAATCACAAGGTAGTATTGAAAGGTTGTTGAAAATTATTATACACCACATTTTCTAACACTAAAAGTATTATTTGATGGTGTATATTAAGTACTGTTATTTTTAATAATGCACTTGAATTTTCTTCTTTTTTATTATTCAAACTAGCTTCCCTGTGATCTTGAGTCATGCAGGAAAAAAAGTTAAACCAATGTAAATTTCTGGTGGGACAAAATTGAAATCTTTTTGAGATTTGGCCATAGCATTACAGAAAATGTAGCAGTGACTTTTTTTGTTTTCCCATAATCATTTACAGATAAACTCATATTGGAAAAGGTTATTTCACCATAACATTTAACATCTTTAATTATTACCTTAAAGGAAAATTATATTAAAACTCATCCAAATAGAATAGCACTGTGAAAGTTATCTGCAAGTTTACCTAACTCTTGAATCTCTCAAGACTCTTGCATTAAATTGATTAACTTTAAATAGTATTAAATAATATTAAATGCACCAGATTGATTTTTTAGAAATTATTCTTGTTTTGAAAACTTAATAAAAAATTTCTCATTAGAAATTATACAGCTATTGTAACTTGGCACTTACTTGTTGACTTTGTAAACACACTATCTTTAAGGGATCTTAAGCTGCTTTAATGGCTCACTTTAGAAGGGGATGGGCAAAGAGAGAGAGAGGGAGATTAACCAAGCAAGAGACTATTAACTATAGAGAACAAACCGATATACTAGAGGATGTGGGTGGGGGGAGGGGTGAAATAGGTGATGGAGATTAAGAGTACACTTATTGTGATGAGCACTGACTCGTGTACAGAATTGCTGAATGACTATATTGTACACAGGAAACGAAGCTAACACTGTATGTTAACTATTCTGGAATTAAAATTAAAAAAAAAAAAAAGATTCTTTCTTCCACTGCCTCTATCCCCTGCTCATGCACATGCATGGACTCTCTCTCTCTCTCTCTCAAATAAATAAGTAATAAAGTGAATAATTTTTAACCAAGGCCAAAAGAAAAAAAAAAAGAGAGAGACAAATGGGCAAAGCAGACAAGGGAACATGGGAACATGTATAGTTTTAGTGATGAAATAACCCGTAAATTATCAGTAGGAAAATGTTTAACAGGTATATGTAGATAATGAATATTTCCTTGATGTGCCTGCAAATTGCATTTTGCCTAATATTTAAATACAGAAGAGGGATAAATGTTAAGGAAGGAAATACCACCATTTGCTATTTAATGAGTCGAAATGTGGATACTCTGAAGAATAGAAAATTAACAGTATTCTGCCATCATAAAATATATTTGAGTAAGCAGACTGCTGCTGTTCTAGTAGGTACATTTTTTAAGGTGTGAGTGATAGTGAGATTCCAAATGCAGTTAAATAAAACATAAACTAAAAGCTTCTTTTACTTAAGACTTCACTGGTAAAAGCTTTTGCATAAATTTGCGTTTCCGAGCCTTTTTTTTTTTTCAAAGACTGGCATGTTAATGTTTAGTTGGGCATTATTTTTTGTGTCCCCCTGTTACTTATGCATTAATTAGTTTTGTTTACCTGTGCATAATTTTTCCTAATTTCACAACAGTTGTTGTTTTTGTAATTGACAATGCAATTTACTGCATGTGTGCATTCTGGCCCCCAAACAAGAACGTTAAGGTGTAAAGCACCAATCTCTTCATTTCAGATTGTTAAAAAAAAAAAGGATTGGTTCTGACTAATTTCCAATTAATTTGCAGTGGTTATGGGGAACAAAACAATTGCACCTACTAATTAAATTTTAAAATATTCCAAAGTGTCATCTTTAGATGTCTGTGGAATATATAATTTCCATTTTGGTACATTGCTAGATCTGTAACACCCATGAGCTTGACAGCTCTATTAATTTAAAGGCTCGGTAATACCTATTAGTACAAAACATGAAAAAAATACCATTAATCATTTATTTTAATTTTGCAGCTCTGTCATTTTCTCAGTATGTTTTAAAATTATGATGACACCATAATGTGCACAAATTGACCTGGATGAAGGGGAAACAGATCACACTACTTAGGAGAGATGCTGAAGTACATTATTAGAGCTTAATTAATGCCAAACTGATTAGATTTGATTGCATTTTGCGCTAAAATATTTTAAAGAATTTTTTCTTACCACATTATATTTTAAAAGTTATCCCAAACATTATGTTTACAATTGGACTTATCTTTTTTGTACTGCTTTTCTTGAGTATACTCAACCTAAATGCTATGAAATAAACCTAAATTGTTCCTTCATTTTGCATGTTGAAATCTGAATTAATCTAGTTATTGGTTTAAATTTAGAAAAGTTTATTTCATTTCAGTTGATAGTATCTCTCATATTGATATGCTTTGATAATAACTCCTAACTCAAATTGGCCACAATGTCCAAAAATATAAAAGATCAAAAATTGAAATAAGAAATATACTAAATATGCAAGACCTTATATATTTCTACTGATGTGATCCAGGATTATTAGACATGCTAAAAATGATCAAATTGTATGCACTTAGACTTTTGTCATTAGATTTTAAGAGAACCAATAGTTATTTTATTTATATCTACATCTAGTTAAAAATTGAAAATCCTCCTTAGACAGGATTTTTACTAGTATCTCCTAATTCCTAGGCATCATCAACCTAATTACATAGATTTGATTTCTTTCCTTCCAGAGCACTTAGAGGTCTCTCTTCTGGTAGATACAAACTATGGAATCAAAAGGCCTAACTTTTCTCCCACATTTGCCTTGGGATCATATCTTACCTGGCTATTCATTTCTTTTGACTTTATGTATTAGAATTAGAAAATATGGCTAATATAATCTAAGTTTTTCCTCAAAAGGCAACATACTATAGTGTTAAATGTTGTAAGAGTAAGACTTCTTATCCACTAATAGAGAACAGGGTCCAGTGTTTTATAGAGATATTCTCTGGATGGCTTAACAATTTCAAACAGAAATTTGAATTTTAAAAATTCATAATAGGGGCGCCTGGGTGGCTCAGTGGGTTAAAGCCTCTGCTTTCAGCTCTGGTCATGATCCCAGGGTCCTGGGATCGAGCCCCACATCAGGTTCTCTACTCAGCAGGGAGCCTGCTTCCCCCTCTCTCTCTCTGCCTATTTGTGATCTCTGTCAAATAAATAAATAAAATCTTTTAAAAATTTCATAATAAAAATACACTGGTAGAATACTATTTGTTTTTATTTTCTTGAATATTCAGAACATAATTGCACATATTTTATTTGAGAAGACTTAGGAAATTTAAAAAATTTTAACAAATTACATTGACTAATACACATGACAATTCCACAGGGTGAATTAAATAGATATTATGAAAGATGATTTTCAAATCAGTAAATAAAACTAAGAATCAAATATTTCATCTAAACCATATCAGGAATATCAGTAACTCATTTTTTCATTCAACAAATGTTTATTGAATTTCTTCTCTAAGAAGGTACTAATATGTTGTCCTAGTGTTACAATGGAGAGAAAACAAAATAAACAATGGTTTCTGAACTCATTGTGGATATACATTACTCAGCAAATCACACAAAATTTCAGTAACGATGCAAAATATTTGTAAGCACATAAATGAAATGTAGAACCTCATTTGGTACTGGCATTGGTCCTATAAAGCAAGTGTACTGTTAGCCTCCTATAGTAAATAGATACTGAGGCTCAAAACGTGAGATCCTAGGGCACCTGGGTGACTCATTCGGCTAAGCATTCCACCCTTGATTTCAGCTCAGGGTTGTGAGTTTGAACCCTGCATCGGGCTCCACAGTGGGCATGGGGCCTGCTTCAGATTCTCTCTCTCCCTATCTCTGCCCCTCCTGTCTTTCCTCTTTCTCTCTCTCTCTCTCTCTCCCTGTTTTAAAAAAAAAAAAAAATGAGACCCATTTGCCAGTGGCTAAGCTGGCACTCAGACTCTTGCCTCCTGTCCCAAGTCCATGATTTTAACCCTAAACTGTGTGAAAAGACCACATAGGAAAGGGCTTACAAAATACTATTTTTTAAGAAAGTATGGTCATAAGTTGTGAATATTATGAATATTCTTTGGCTCTAGTCAAGGAGGGGAATTTTTTTGTGTTGTTTGTTCTGTTTTTATTTTTGTTTATTTTTGTTTGTGTGTTGTTTTGTTTTTTCCGTATGACCAAAGAATTGGAGAGGGCCTGGGAAAAGTAAAACAGTTACTAGGTTAAGTTCTTGGGTATCATTTCTCTGTAGAGACATGGAAATTATAAAAACGTTTTTTAAAATGTTGTTGACCTTCCCTGGCAACCAACATATAACCATAAAAGATTTTGGAGAGGAGAGCCAAATTTATATCTTGAAAGAGATTTCAAATCCAGGTGTAAGTATTTCCTTACCAGTGTAGCCAAAGAGCCTGTCATTTGCAGGAAAAAGTTTCTCTTTTCTCATTACCATACATATTTAAAATTGCTGTGAATTTCATCAGTGAGTAAACCTCTTAAACCCATTTTTTAAAGATTTTATTGTAAATCTTCACAATAATTTATCTGAATTTGTTGTTAGATCAAAGACTTAAACATTAAACTTGGATATTAGTATCATTCCAGAAAATAATGACTAGAATCATAAAGAAGCTGGCACAGGGATTTTAGAAAATTGTTATGTTTCCATTGCATTGCTTTTTGGCAGTTATGGACCTGAAAAATTTAGCATGCTCTTTATTCCCGCTATCATATGGCTCAGCTACATGCATGAATTCAAAATGGTTTCCATTATTGGAAGGAGACCATCTTATTCCAGAACCAAGCTAGGTAACTTTGAATGTTCTAGATAATTCCAAAATTAAGCTCTCCCCACAGATATTGTATGGCATTTATTTTTGCTCTTAAAACTCCATTCATTTCTAAGGTAGCTGAATAAATCCAGTGATAATAAACTTTTAAAGGAAGAAGCAGGAAAAGAACATTTTCTTGGTTAGATACAGGGAGAAAATTTTAAAAGGAGATTACTACCTGCTGAGATACTTTCTAAGAATCACGATATTATTAAGCCCACCCTGGTACAAACCAATAAAAAGATTGTACATTTGAGCCAAACATAATCAGGTGGTATATTATCAAAACTGGGAAAGTTCACATATATAATTCAGAACTTTGCAAAATTATTTCTGAATGGTAGCACTGAGCATATCAAAGATATGCCATATGAAATTATTTCCGCTTTTATCCATTTCCTAGCTGTGGTCCTGTTAAATCATAACTTTAAATTAAAATTTCTTTCTCCTACTTTATGCCTCATAATTCTAGATGTGATTATATTTGACTGTAATTATATCAGGGGTCAGCAAATTATGGCCTTTGGGCAAAATCTGGATAGCTGCCTGTTTCTGTATAGCAAAAGGATTAAGTGGTTTTTTTAATTACATTTTTAAGTGGTTGCAAAAGCAAAATAAGGATAGTATTTCATAATTTAAAATTATATTTTATATAAATATAATATAAATATTCAAATATAAATTTGAAATATATAAAAATGTGGAAAATATAAAATTCAAATTTTAGTTTTCAAACATAAAGTTTTACTGGAACATAGTCATACCTCTTTACAGGTAGCTGATGGACACTTCTGTGCTACTATAGCAGAGATGAGTAGTTACAGAGACCCCGTGGCCCACAAAACCTAAAATATTTACCATCTAGCAGAAGATACTTTACCAGAAATGCTTGCCAAGCCCTAAATTACATCCTATAGTATATAACACTCAAATATAATTACTTCTAGATTTAGAATTAGTGTAAAAGTTCTATAGCTTGTATCACTGATATGCAAACCCTTGTGATAATCTGGGCCATGACTAGTCTAGATACATGCCATTTGAAGGTCTTGCCTTACTCCATGGAAGAAGAATAGGCCACACTGAAGATTGGGAATGTTTATTTCTGCTTCTCTCTAGTTTTTCTCCTATCTCTCAGTCTTCTTGTACTCATATTCCTTCCTAGGATATCATTCTCCTGCTTCACCCTTAAATGTCAGCATTCTTCAGTTGTGCAGCCTAATATCTGATACTTGTATTTGCCACACTGTCCTTCAGTAATCTATTCTCGATGGGTGACATTATTATAGGTTCACCCCACCCAAATCTGTCTTAAGACCTGTTCTCCCTTCTGAACTCCAGACCTACATATCCTAAAGGTAGTGAACACCACCTTCAGAATGTAACACTCAGCACAGAGTTCGCTAACTTCTGGGTTTCCACCCCTGCCAAAAATGCATCTCATTCTATTAAAAAGCATCACTACACACATAGCAAACAAAGCTAAAAGCACAGAAGTCACACTAGAGTTTTTCCATTTTCCAGTACTCCACACATTCAATCATGTCCTGTAGATTGTGCCTCCTTGATATTTCTCAAGTGTACCCCCTACTCCATTCCCATTGCCAATGCCACAATTAAAATCCATTTTAATTCTTTTTTAGAATATTATATTAGCCCCCCATCTAATCTCCCTGCCTCTTGTATGGCACCCAGCTCCTAGCTATGCCTCCAGAGTGATATTGCTAAGACTCAGGTTTAAAATGTCCCGTCTTTCCACCATGATCTCAATGGCATTGTTTTGTGCTCCCTCTGCACCCTGAGAATATCTCTGTGATACAGTGCATATCACATTTTGCCACTGCATATGTTGTCATCATTAGAATATAAACACCTTAATTATGTTCTTAAAAATGTCTGTTGAACTTGGAAGCCCAAGCACTAAACTGAAGTAAGCTTGTACCTAGTACATTAACAACAGAGTTAATTAAAGTTGGATAAAAAAATATTTCTTAGCCCTAGGTTTTGGGGGTGAGTATAAGAAGATGCTGGCCAGTCTGTCAGTTTGTCAATGGACTCTTATTGGCCTTATACCTTAGGAAGAGAAATAAAGTGACAAGTATAAATTACAGGGCTTCTTAAATTTAAAGGTGCATACAAATCACCTGGGGGATCTTGCTCCAAAGTAAAAGCTGATTCAGAAAGTCTGGGTTGGGATTGGGGAGTCTGCATTTCTTTTCTTTTTTTTTTTTTTTTAATTATTTGACAGAGGGAGAGAGAGAGAGAGAGAGAGATCACAAGTAGGCAGAGCGGCAGAGAGAGAGGGGGAAGCAGGCTCCCTGCTGAGCAGAGAGCCCGATGCAGGACTAGATCCCAGAACCCTGAGATCATGACCTGAGCCAAAGGCAGAGGCTTTAACCCACTGAGCCACCCAGGCGCCCGGGGAGTCTGCATTTCTAACAGTGAGGTCAGTTCTCCTGGTTTGTAGATCATGTTTGGAGAACCAGAACACTCGAATGCAAGAGAATTATCTGCAGAGGGATTTTTGTTGTTGTCATTAATTATTTAAATATTTGTACCAAAATAATATATGCACACTAAAAAAAGCAGAATGTTTAGAATTCTAAGAAAAATAACAGATTCTATCCCATCATTTCTTTGTCACCAGGTCTGTTCTTTGAATTATTTGTTTTTTTCCTGTCATATACTCTACATCTATAAAAAATATGCTTTGATCTTTTTTTTTTCACCTGTTACTTTTAGGTGTATTCTGTTTACTTCATGCATAGAAAAGTGGCTTTAAACACTTATATTACTCCATTTAGCTCTCTTACTAACAGTGAATATGTACTGAGTGATTTGTTTTTGTGCCAGGTAACATTCTAAGCATTTTGTGTGCACTGTTTCATTTAGTCCTAATAAGAAACCAGTGAAACAGACACTATTTCAAAGTCTCTATATTATTAATGAGGGGAATGAATGGTAATTATTTGGCCAAAGTCTCCATATAGGGAATGATGGACCCAGGCAGTCTAATTTTTAACAATTATGCTGTTATGCATCTGAAAAAAGTAATGGTTTTATTTAAATCAAAACAAAATATACAATCATTGAGATTATGAAAATGTCAACTGCAGAACCAAATGCTGACACACAGTTACATTTTCTTTTCTGTAAAGATTTTGGAATCTCTCTTTTTCCCCTCTTTTTTCAAGTCATCATTATGGTAATTCTCATTTTTAAAAATAGATATCAATTTACCTATTGTCCCCACTCTTGTTCTTTGCTATTTATTTATTTATTTATTTACTTATTTTTAGAGAGTGGAGGAGGGGTGGAGAGGCAGAGTGGCAGAAAGAGAATATTAACCAGGCTCTATGCCCGTGCAAAGCCTGACGCAGGGCTCAATCTCACAACCGTGAGATTATGACCTGAACCGAAATCAGGAGTCAGGACTCTTAACTGCCTCAGCCACCCAGGCATCCCCCGACTCTTGTTCTTTATATGGAAAAGTCCTTCTTTGGGTGTTTCTTTCTAGGTTTCTTGCAAATCTATCATCCTGGTTCTCAGTTGGACCCCCTGTTTATCGTTGTTGTTGTTTTTAATAGACTTGATTTTTTAGAGCACTTTTAAGTCCGCTGTAGAATTGAGAAGTTACACAGATTTCCCATATACCCCTGCCTACACATGTGCATAACCTCCTTCACCAAAGTGTACATTTGTTATAATCACTGAATCTATACTGACACATAGTCACCCAAAGTCCATAGTTTGTATTAGGGATTCCTCTTAGTGTTGCACAGTTTCTGGGTTTGGACACAGATATAATAACATGTGTCTATTAATATTATGTCATAGAGAATATTTCCATTGCCCTAAAAATTTTCATCCTTCTTCAGCTGTAACCCCTGGCAGCCACTAATTTTTTTACTTCTCCTTAGTTTTGCCTTTTCCAGAATGTAGTAGGTTGGAATCATGTGGTACATAGTATTTCCAGATTGGCTTCTTTCACCTTGTAATATATATTTAAGGTTCCTCCATGTCTTTTCATAGCATGATAGCTCATTTCTTTATTAGCATTGAATAATATTCCACTGTTTGGAACTACCATAGTTGATGTATCCACACACCTACTGAAGGAAGCAACGTGGTTGCTTCCACGTTTTGGCAATTCTGCAAAAAGCAGCGATAAACATCTATGTGCAATTTTCTGTGCAAACATGTTTTCAAATCATTTGATTAATATCAAGGAGTGTGATCTGTAGATCCTATTATAACAGTATGTTTAGTTTTATAAGAAACTTAACGAAGTGTCTTCCAAAGTGACTGTACCATTTAATCTTCCCACCAGTAATACATGAGAGTTCCTGCTGTTTCACCTCCTTCCAGCGTTTGGTGTTGGCAGTGTGATCCTCTGATTTGTGAATCTCTTTCTTAGCTCACCCATTGTTTTGCTAGAGAACACCCTCAAAAGTATTTCAAAGGGCATATAGATAGTAAACTCTCTCAGTCGTTTAACGACTGAAAACGTCTTCATTGTACCTTTGCCTTTAATCAATACATTAACTGAATATAGAATTCTATGATAAAATTAACTTTTCCTCTGGGGTTTGGAGGTGTATCTCCATTTTTTTCTAGCACTAATTTTTTTTGAGAAACCTGATGCCAAGAGACTTGTTTTTTGTTAAGTTGCCAGATTTTCCTCTCGGAGGGCATCTAGAATATTGTTTTTATTCCTGTGCTTTTAAATTTCATAATAACACCTGATTTGAACTGTACGGGACAGGAATCAAAGTTTCATTAACAGAAAAAAAGAGAAGGTTCTCCAAGGCCATAGCCAGCACAGAGTACAGAGGTGGGAGCTCAGGAGGAATGCCAGCAAGGTTGGAGAGTCGGTTCTCAAACCCAGTTCTCGCACTCAACCAACATAAGCTGTGTAACACAAGTTACAGAACCCATACTGTTGTCATAAATTGGAAACTAAGGATACTGACACAGACCTCCAAAGGTCGAGGGATGATAAAATTAAATAATGTAAAAATGATGAAAAAAAATTATGCTTTTACTAGCAGGTCTGAGAACTCCTTGAAAAGAGAACATATCCACCTCTGTTTTAATCATATTAGAATGCTTTTCTTCTCTTTGTTTTTCTTTAATTTATTGAGGTAAAATTGACATACAACATTATATTAGTTTTGGGTGTACAACATAGTGATTGGACGTGTGTATATATATGGCAAAATGGTCACCATGATATCTAGTTAATAATCTGTCTCCTTACAAAGTTAATACAGTGTTATGGACTATACTCCCAGCACTGCACATTACATCCCTTTTAGTTACTTATTTTATACTTGGAGGTCTTGTACTTAATCTTCACACATTTTGCTACCCACCCAAGCCCTCTCCAATCTGGTAACCACAGATCTATTCTCTCTATATATGAGTCCTGGGTTTGTTTTATTTTGTTTGTTTTGATTTTTTAATTTTACACTTATAGGTGAAATCATATGGTATTTGTCTTCTCTAACTTATTTCACTTAGCATAATACTCTCAAGGCTCACCTGTATTGTCGCAAATGTAAGATTTCATTCCTCTTTTATCCTCAGGAGTCTCCCAATGTGTGTGTGTGTGTGTGTGTGTGTGTGTGTGCGCGCGCATCCATTTATCAGTGGACCCTTCGGTTGTTCCCATATCTTGCCTATTGTAAATGGTACTGCTGTGAACATGGGGCTGCATATATGTTTTCAATTAGTGCTTTCATTTTCTTCAGATAGATACCCAGTAGTGGAATTTCTGGATCATATGGTAGTTCTATTTTTAATTTCTTGAGGAACTGCCATCCTGCTTCTCAGGGCTGCCCCAGTTTATAATCCCACCAATAGTACACGAGGGTTCCCTTTTTCCACATCCTCACCAACCTTTGTTCTTTTTTGCCTTTTGATAATAGCCATTCTAACAGGTGTGAGGAGGTATCTCCTTGTGGTTTTGGCTTTCATTTCCCTGATAACTAGTGTTATTGAGCATCCTTTCATCAGCCTGTTGACCAACTGTATGTCTTCTTTGGAAAAATGTCTATTCAGATTTTTTTTTAATTTTTAATTTTTTATAAACATATAATGTATTTTTATCCCCAAGGGTACATGTCTGTGAATTGCCAGGTTTACACACTTCACAGCCCTAACCATAGTACATACCCTCGCCAATGTCCATTACCCCGCCCCCCTCTCCCCTCCCCCCAGCAAAACTCAGTTTGTTTTGTGAGATTAAGAGTCACTTATGGTTTGTCTACCTCCCAATCCCATCTTGTTTCTTTTCTTCTTTTCCTACCCTCCAACCCCCCCATGTTGCATCTCCACTTCCTCATATCAGGGAGATCATATGATAGTTGTCTTTCTCCGATAGACTTATTTCACTAAGCATGATACCCTCTAGTTCCATCCACATCATTGCAAATGGCAAGATTTCATTTCTTTTGATGGCTGCATAGTATTCCATTGTGTATATATACCACATCTTCTTTATCCATTCATCTGTTGATGGATATCTAGGTTCTTTTCATAGTTTGGCTATTGTAGACATTGGTGCTATAAACATTCGGGTGCACGTGCCCCTTCGGATCACTACGTTTGTATCTTTAGGGTAAATACCCAGTAGTGCGATTGCTGGATCATAGGGTAGTTCTACTTTCAACTTTTTGAGGAACCTCCATGCTGTTTTCCAGAGCGGTTGCACCAGCTTGCATTCCCACCAACAGTGTAGGAGGGTTCCCCTTTCTCTGCATCCTCGCCAGTATCTGTCATTTCTTGACTTGCTAGTTTTAGCCATTCTGACTGGTGTGAGGTGAGGTCTCATTGTGGTTTTGATTTGTATTTCCCTGATGCCGAGTGATGTGGAGCACTTTTTCATGTGTCTGTTGGCCATCTGGATGTCTTCTTTGCAGAAATGTCTGTTCATGTCCTCTGCCCATTGCTTGATTGGATTCTTTGTTTTTTGGGTGTTGAGTTTGATAAGTTCTTTATAGATTTTGGACACTAGCCCTTTATCTGATATGTCATTTACAAATATCTTCTCCCATTCTGTCAGTTGCCTTTTGGTTTTGTTAACTGTTTCCTTTGCTGTGCAAAAGCTTTTGATCTTGATGAAATCCCAATAGTTCATTTTTGCCCTTGCTTCCCTTGCCTTTGGCAATGTTCCTAGGAAGACGTTGCTGCGGCTGAGGTCGAAGAGGTTGCTGCCTGTGTTCTCCTCGAGGATTTTGATGGATTCCTTTCTCACATTGAGGTCCTTCATCCGTTTTGAGTCTATTTTCGTGTGTGGTGTAAGGAAATGGTCCAATTTCATTTTTCTGCAAGTGGCTGTCCAATTTTCCCAACACCATTTATTGAAGAGGCTGTCTTTTTTCCATTGGACATTATTTCCTGCTTTATCAAAGATTAGTTGACCATGGAGTTGAGGGTCTATTTCTGAGCTCTCTATTCTATTCCATTGATCTATGTGTCTGTTTTTGTGCCAGTACCATACATGATGACAGCTTTGTAATAGAGCTTGAAGTCCGGAATTGTGATGCCACCAACTTTGGCTTTCTTTTTCAATATTCCTTTGGCTATTCAAGGTGTTTTCTGGTTCCATATAAATTTTAGGATTATTTGTTCCATTTCTTTGAAATAAATGGGTGGGATTTTGATAGGGATTGCTTTAAATGTGTAGATTGCTTTAGGTGGCATAGACATTTTCACAATATTTGTTCTTCCAATCCAGGAGCATGGAACATTTTTCCATTTCTTTGTGTCTTCCTCAATTTCTTTCATGAGTACTTTATAGTTTTCTGAGTATAGACTTTTAACCTCTTTGGTTAGGTTTATTCCTAGATATCTTATAGTTTGGGGTTCAATTGTAAATGGGATTGACTCCTTAATTTCTTTTACTTCTGTCTTGTTGTTGGTGTAGAGAAATGCAACTGATTTCTGTGCATTGATTTTATATCTTGACACTTTACTAAATTCCTGTGCAAGTTCTAGCAGTTTTGGAGTGGAGTCTTTTGGGTTTTCCACATATAGTATCATATCATCTGCAAAGAGTGAGAGTTTGACTTCTTCTTTACTGATTTGGATGCCTTTAACTTCTTTTTGTTGTCTCATTGCTGAGGCTAGGACTTCTAGAACTATGTTGAATAGCAGTGGTGATAATGGACATCCCTGCCGTGTTCCTGACCTTAGCAGAAAAGCTTTCAGTTTTTCTCCATTGAGAATGATATTTGCGGTGGGATTTTCATAGATGGCTTTGATAATATTGAGGTATGTGCCCTCTATCCCTACACTTTGAAGAGTTTTGATCAGGAAGGGATGCTGTACTTTGTCAAATGCTTTTTCAGCTTCTATTGAGAGTATCATGTGGTTCTTGTTCTTTCTTTTATTAATGTGTTGTATCACATTGATTGATTTGCAGATGTTGAACCAACCTTGCAGCCCTGGAATAAATCCCATTGGTCATGGTGGATAATCCTTTTAATGTAATGTTGAATCCTATTGGTTAGTATTTTGGTGAGATTTTCACATCTGTGTTCATCAAGGATATTGGTCTGTAATTCTCTTTTTTGATGGGATCCTTGTGTGGTTTTGGGATCAATGTGATGCTGGCCTCATAAAATGAGTTTGGAAGTTTTCCTTCCATTTCTATTTTTTGGAACAGTTTCCGGAGAATAGGAATTAATTCTTCTTTAAATGTTTGGTAGAATTCCCCTGGGAGGCCGTCTGGCCCTGGGCTCTTGTGGTTGGGAGATTTTTGATGACTGTTTCGATCTCCTTACTGGTTATGGGTCTGTTCAGGTTTTCTATTTCTTCCTGGTTCAGTTGTGGTACTTTATATGTCTCTAGGAATGCATCCATTTCTTCCAGGTTGTCAAATTTGTTGGCGTAGAGTTTCTCACAGTATGTTCTTATAATTGTTTGTATTTCTTTGGTGTTGGTTGTGATCTCTCCTCTTTCATTCATGATTTTATTTATTTGGGTCCTTTCTGTTTTCTTTTTGATAAGTCTGGCCAGGGGTTTATCAATCTTATTAATTCTTTCAAAGAACCAGCTCCTAGTTTCGTTGATTTGTTCTATTGTTTTTTTGGTTTCCATTTCGTTTATTTCTGCTCTGATCTTTATGATTTCTCTTCTCCTGCTGGGTTTAGGCTTTCTTTCTTGTTCTTTCTCCAGCTCCTTTAGGTGTAGGGTTAGGTTGGGTATTTGAGACCTTTTTGTTTCTTGAGAAAGGCTTGTACCGCTATATATTTTCCTCTCAGGACTGCCTTTGCTGTGTCCCACAGATTTTGAAACATTGTTTTCATTATCATTTGTTTCCATGAGTTTTTTCAATTCTTTAATTTCCTGGTTGACCCATTCATTCTTTAGAAGGATGCTGTTTAGTCTCCATGTATTTGGGTTCTTTCCAAATTTCCTCTTGTGACTGAGTTCTAGCTTCAGAGCATTGTGGTCTGAAAATATGCAGGTAATGATCCCAATCTTTTGATACTGATTGAGACCTGATTTATGACCCAGGATGTGATCTATTCTGGAGAATGTTCCATGTGCACTGGAGAAGAATGTGTATTCTGTTGCTTTGGGATTAAATGTTCTGAATATATCTGTGATGTCCATCTGGTCCAGTGTGTCATTTAAGGCCTTTATTTCCTTGTTGATCTTTTGCTTGGATGATCGGTCCATTTCAGTGAGAGTAGTGTTAAAGTCCCCTGCTATTATTGTATTATTGTTGATGTGTTTTTTTGATTTTGTTATTAATTGGTTTATATAGTTGGCTGCTCCCACGTTAGGGGCATAGATATTTAAAATTGTTAGATCTTCTTGTTGGACAGACCCTTTGAGTATGATATAGTATCCTTCCTCATCTCTTATTATAGTTTTTGGTTTAAAATCTAATTGATCTGATATAAGGATTGCCACCCCAGCTTTCTTCTGGTGTCCATTAGCATGGTAAATTGTTTTCCACCCCCTCACTTTAAATCTGGAGGTGTCTTCAGGTCTAAAATAAGTTTCTTGTAGGCAACATATTGATGGGTTTTGTTTTTTTATCCATTCTGATACCCTGTGTCTTTTGATTGGGGCATTTAGCCCATTAACATTCAGGATAACTATTGAGAGATATGAATTTAGTGCCATTGTATTGCCTGTAAGGTGACTATTACTGTATATTGTCTCTGTTCCTTTCTGATCTACTACTTTTAGGCTCTCTCTTTGCTTAGAGGACCCCTTTCGATATTTCCTGTAGAGCTGGTTTGGTGTTTGCAAATTCTTTCAGTTTTTGTTTGTCCTGGAAACTTTTTATCTCTCCTTCTATTTTCAATGATAGCCTAGCTGGATATAGTATTGTTGGCTGCATGTTTTTCTCATTCAGTGCTCTGAATATATCATGCCAGTTCTTTCTGGCCTGCCAGGTCTCTGTGGATAAGTCTGCTGCCATTCTAATATTTTTACCATTGTATGTTACAGACTTCTTTTCCCGGGCTGCTTTCAGGATTTTCTCTTTGTCGCTAAGACTTGTAAATTTTACTATTAGGTGACAGGATGTGGACCTATTCTTGTTGATTTTGAGGGGGGTTCTCTGCACCTCCTGGATTTTGATGCTTGTTCCCTTTGCCATATTAGGGAAATTCTCTACAATAATTCTCTCCAATATACCTTCTGCTCCTCTCTCTCTTTCTCCTTCTTCTGGAATCCCAATTATTCTAATGTTGTTTCGTCTTATGGTGTCACTTATCTCTCGAATTCTCCCCTCTTGTTCCAGTAGCGGTTTGTCCCTCTTTTGCTCAGCTTCTTTATTCTCTGTCATTTGGTCTTCTATATCACTAATTCTTTCTTCTGCCTCGTTTATCATAGCAGTAAGAGCCTCCATTTTTTATTGCACCTCATTAATAGTTTTTTTTTATTTCAACTTGGTTAGATTTTAGTTCTTTTACTTCTCCAGAAAGGACTTTTATATCTCCAGAGAGGGTTTCTCTAATATCTTCCATGCCTTTTCTGAGCCCGGCTAGAACCTTGAGAATCATCATTCTGAACTCTAGATCTGAGATATTACCAATGTCTGTATTGATTAGGTCCCTAGCCTTCGTTACTGCCTCTTGTTCTTTTTTTTTGTGGTGAGTTTTTCCGCCTTGTCATTTTTCCCAGATAAGAGTATATGAAGGAACAAATAAAATGCTAAAAGGGTGGCAAAGACCCCAGGAAAATGCGCTTTAACCAAATCAGAAGAGACCCCAAATCGTGGAGGGGAGAAAGGGGATAAAAAGAAGTTCAGAAAAAAAAATTAAAGAAAAAAAATAAAGAAAAAATATAAAAAAGAAAAAAAATATATATATATATTAGACTGGTGGCTAGAACCGAGTCACCCACTTAATTTTGGGGTATTTTGGTCTCTTAGAAAAAACTATCTCCCAAAATTTTAAAGAATGCAAAACGTATATAAGGGTAAACACAATGAAGGGATGGAATATGCCTATAAAGATGAAAAAAAAATTTTTTTTGAAATTTCTAAAAAAAGGAGTTCATAAAGTAAGTTGGTTGGGAGAATAAAGAAAAAAGAAAGTGGAGAGAATTTGCTCAGGCTGGAGACTAGAACAAGCCCGGAGCTAGATTTAGGGTATATTTTGATCTACTAGAGGAAGTTGTACCCCAAATTTTTTAGGAGAAAAAAAACCCTATGTGTATACAAAAAATAAAGTTAAATACTGTGAAGGATAAAATATGGCTATAATAATGAAGGTTCAAAAAAGATTATTATTTTTTTTTGGAAAAGTATTGTTAAGATAAACTAGTTAAAAAAATGTTAAGAAAGAAAAGGGTAAAAGTTAAAAATTTAGTAGAAGAAAAAAAGTAAAATTAAAGAAAAAATTAAATTAACTGCAAGACTAAAGAATCATGGGGAGAAAGCCATGAATTCTGAGCTTTGCTTTCTCCTCCTCTGGAATTCCGCTGCTCTCCTTGGTAAGTGAACTTGGTCTTGGCTGGATTTCTTGTTGATCTTCTGGGGGAGGGGCCTGTTGTAGTGATTCTCAGGTGTCTTTGCCTGAGGCGGAATTGCATTGCCCTCATCAGGGGCCGGGCTAAGTAATCTGCCCGGGTTCGCTTTCGGGAGCTTTGGTTCCCTGAACGCTTTCCGTAGAATTCCGGAGGACGGGAATGAAAGTGGCGGCCTCCCAATCTCTGGCCCAGAGGAGCCGAGAGCTCAGGGCACCACTCCTCAGTGCGCCCTCAGAGAAAAGCCCCAATCACTCTCGTCTCCCTGACCCCTGGCCGCGCTCTGAGCTCACCCAGCCTGCGTCCTATTCCTGCTAGCTCTGCTACACTCAGACACCCCCGATCCTTCTGTGACCCTGCAGGACCTGGGGCCACACTGACCCCGCGTGGGCTTCACCCTGATTTAGCCTCTGGAGCGATGTCCCTCAGTGGAGCAGACTTTTAAAGTCCCGATTTACTGCTCCGTTGCTCCGCTGCTTGCCGGGAACCAGCCCCTCCCCCGCAGTCTATCCTCCCGTCGCTTTGGATTCACTTTCCACCGGTCCTACCTTCCAGAAAGTGGTCGATTTTCTGTTTCTAGAATTGTTGTTCTTCTTCTCTTTGATCTCCCATTGGATTTGTAGGTGTTTGCAATGGTTTGATAAGCTATCTAGCTGATTTCCTGCTACCTGATGTAGTCTCAGCCTGCTACTGCTCTGCCATCTTGACTCCTCCCCTATTCAGATTTTTTAATCAGGTTGGTTTTTGTTACTGAGTTTCATAAGTTTTTTAATGTATTTTTTATATTGGCCCCTTATCAGGTGTTTATTTAGCAAATATCTTCTCTCATTCAGTAGGTTGCCTTGTTGTTTTGTTGATAGTTTTTGCTGGGCAGAAGATTTTTAGTTTGATGTTATCCGTCTGTCTCTTTTGTTTTGCTTTTGTTTCCCTTGCGTTTGAAGTCATATCCAAAAATCATTGCTAAAATGATTGTCTGGAAGCTTCCTACTTAAGTTTTCTTCTAGGCATTTTGTAGTTTCAGAATTTACATTAATGTCTTTAATCTATTTTGAGTTTATTTTTGTATGTGGTATAATAATTGTATATGGCTCAGTTTTATTCTTTTGCATGTGGTTGTCTAGTTTTCCCAACAGCATATATTGAACAGACTGTCCTTTCCCCATTGTGCATTCTTGTGTCAGTTTTTCTACCAATACCACAATGTTTCATGTACTTTAGCTTTGTAATTTACTCTGAAATCGGGGAACATAAGTTCCTCTGGCTTTTTTCTTATTTCTCAAGATTTTTTTTTTTTTTTTTTTTTTTTTTTTTTTTTTTTTTTTTTTACTATTTGTGGTCTTTTGTGCTTCCATGCACATTTTAGATTTGTTCTAGTACTGTGAAAAATACCTTGGTATATTGATAGGGACTGCATTTAATCTGTAGATTGCTTTAGGTAGTATGGACATTTTAACAATATTAAATCTTCCAATGAATAAGCATGCAATATCTTTTTACTTATTGTGTTTTCTTCAATTTCATTCCTCAGTGTCTTACAGTTTTTAGTGTTCTGGTCTTTTACCCACCTGGTTAAATTTATTCCTAGATATTTTATTCTTTTTGATACAGTTGTAAATGGGATTATTTTCTTGATTTCTTCTTTTGATAGTTATAAAATCAGCAAAATTTTTATTATTAATTTTGTATCCTGCAACTTTACTGAATTCATTTCTTAGTACTAACAGATTTTTGTTGTTGTTGTTGTTGTTGGAATCTTGAGGGTTTTCTACATATAGTATCATGTTATCTGCAAATAGTGACAGTTTTACTTCTTTTTTCTCAATTTGGATGCTTTTTCTTTTTCTTGCCTAATTGCTCTGCTTAAGACTTCTAATACTTTGTTGAATAAAAGCGAGAATAGTAGGCATCCTTGTCTTGTTCTTGATCTTAGAGGAAAGATTTCAGCTTCTTGCCATTTGGTATAATTTTAGCTATGAACTTGTCATATGTGTCCTCTAGTTTGTTGAGGTATGTTTCCTCTATACCCAGTTGGTTGAGAGATTTTATTATAAATTAATCTTGAATTTTGTCAGATGCCTTTCTGCATCTATTGAAATAATCACATGTTAATCATTTTGTTCATGTGATGTATCATATTGATTCATTTAGATGTTGAACCATTCTTGCACATTTGGATCCTTCTTGATCTTGGCTGTATGACCATCTCAATGTAGTTTTGAGTTTTGTTTGCTAATATTTCATTAAGGATCTTTTGCCTCTCTGTTCATCAGGGATATGTGCTTGTAATTTGTGTGTGTTTGATATCTTTGTCTGGTTTTGGTATCAGGGTGATGGTAGCCTCATAAGATGTAATTGGAAGCATATCCTTCTATAGAGTTTTTGGAAAGTTTAGGAAACATAGGTATTAAGTCTTTTAATATTGGTAGAATTCACCAGAGAAGACACTTGGTCCTGGACTGTTGTTTCTTGTGAAGTTCTTAATTATTGATTCAGTTTCCTTACTAGTAATCAATCTATTCAGATTCTCTGTTTCTTCTTGAATCAGTTTGGGAGATTGTAAATGTCTAAAATTTATTTCTTCTAGGATGTCCAGTTTGTTGGTATCTAATTATCCAAAGTAGTTTCTCATGATTCTTTGTATTTCTGTGGTAACAGTTGTAACTTCTCTTTTATTTATGATTTTTTTAAAAATTTGAGCTCTCTCTTTTTTTTTTCTTGGAGAGTCTAGCTAAAGTTTTGTGAATTTTGTTTTTCTTGTCAAAGAAGTGGCTCTTGATTTCATTGATTTTTTTTTCTGTTACCCTCTTAATCTCTGTTTTATTTATTTCCAATCTGATCTTTATTATTTCCTTCCTTCTTCTAACTCCAGGCTTCATTTGTTCTTCTTTTTCTAATTCCTTCCAGGTATAAAGGTAAATTATTTATATGAGATTTTTCTTGTGTTTTGAGGTAGGCCTACCTACATTGCTATGAACTTCCCTCTTAGAATCATGTTTGCTGCATCCCATAGATTTAGTTATGCCATATTTCTGTTTTTATTTACCTCTAGGTATTTTTTTTATTGCTACTTTGATTTTTCTGTGACCCAATGGTTGATCAGTAACATGTTTAATCTCCATGCAGAAGAAGTCTTTTTTTTTTCCAGTTTTCTTTTTGTGATTGATGTTATGATCTGAGAAGATGCTTGATATGATTTCATACTTTCTGAATTTATTGAGACTAATTTTACAGCCTAACATGTGACCTATTCTGGAGGATGTTCTGTGTGAACTTAAGAAGAACATGTATTCTGCTACTATTGGACTATCCCATATATATATATATATATATATATATATATATATATAAAGATATTAATATATATTAAGTGCATCTGGTCTATTGTGTCATTTAAGACCACAGTCTCCTCATTTTCTGTCTGGCTGATCGATCCATTGACGTAAATGGGGTATTAAAATCCCCTACAATTATTGTATTGCTATCAGTTTCTCTTTTTAGGTCTGTTAATATTTGCTTTATATATTTAGGTGTTTCTGTGTTGTATGCATATACATTTATAAATGTTACATCTTTTTGCTGGATTGACCTCTATATCATTATGCAGTTTGCTACAATCTTTGTTTTAAAGTCTGTTTTGTCTGATATGAGTATAGTTACACCAACAATCTTTCCCATTTGTATGGGAGATATTTTTCCATTCCTTCACTTTCTGTGTGTGTGTCTTTACTTCTGAGGTGAGTCTCTTGCTGGCAGTATATAAGTATCTCTAGATTTTTTGTTTGTTTGTTTTTTAATCCATTCAGCCATTCTGTATCTTTTTATTGGAGAATTTAGTCAATTTACATTTAAAGTAATTATTGTTGGGTATGTACTTACTGTCATTTTGTACAGTACAGTACAAAACTGGCTGTTTTTGTAGGTTCTGTCTCTTTCTTCTCTTTCTCTCTTTCCTTGTGATTTGGTGACTTTAGTGTTATGTTTGGATTCCTTTCTCATTTACTTTTGTGTATTTACTATGTCTTTGCTTTGTGGTTACCATGAGATTCACAACTTAAATTTGAACAATTTGAAAACTGCATTTTAACCCCACCCACATTTTATTTTTGATGTCACTTCTTACATCTTTTTATTTTGTACAACTAATTAGCGTAGTTTTAGTTAATTTTACTACTTACATCTTTTAGCCTTCTGAGTAGCTTTATAACTAATCCACAACCTTTACTCTGTACTTACTTTTTCCAGTGACAATTTTACTTTTGCATGTTTTCCTGTTATTAACTAGTACCATTTCCTTTCAGCTTAAAGAAGTTCCTTTAATATTTCTTGTAAGGCCAGTTTAATATGATAAACTCCTTTAGTTTTTGCTTTCTGGAAAACTCTTTATCTTTCCTGCAAATCTGAATGGTAACCTTATTGAGTAGAGTATACTTGTTGGAGGGTTTTTCCTTTTATCACTTTGAATGTCCTGCCACCTTCTTCTGACTTGCAAAGTTTCTGCTGAGAAATCTGCTCATAGTCTTACAGAATTTCCCTTGTATATAACAAGTTTTCTCTCTCTTTCTCTCTCTCCCTCTCTCTCTCTGGTTTTAAGATTTTCTATTTAACTTTTGACATTTTAATCTTAATGTGTCTTAGCTTGGCTCTTTTGGGGTTCATCTTACAAAGAACTTTCTGTTCTTCTAGGACCTGATGAATGTTTCCTTCTTTAGGTGAGGGAAGTTTTCAGCCATTTTTTCTTCAAATAAGTTTTCTACCCTCTTCTCTTGGGACCACTATAATGCAAATTTTATTCCATTTGACAAGGTCCTGTAGGTCCTTTAAGCTATCTTCATTTTTTAAAATTCTCTTTTCTTTTTGTTGCTCTGAGTGAGTTTCATTTCTTTATCTTCCAGTTTGCTGATCTGTTCTGCTACTTGACTCAGTTGCTGTCAAACCTCTCAAATTTGCTTTTCCATTTGTTTGTTTTTTCCCATATGTTTTTATCTCTTTATCGAAGGTTTTGTATGTTTATCCTTTCTTCTCTCAAGTTCTGTCAGCATCTTTGTGATCACTCCTTTGAATTCTTTACCAAGTAGATTACTTATCTTTGTATCATTAAGGTGTTTTCCTGAGGATTTGTCTTGTTCTTTCATTTGAAACATATTTCTCTGTTTTCTCATCTTGTTCAACTTTCTGTTTCTATGTTTTAGGTGAAACAGCTACCTTTCTCAGTCTTGAGGGAATGGCCTTGTGTAGGTGATGATCCTTCTCATTTAACCTTGCCCTACCTTTTGGTTGTCTCTTGAACCTTTTTGATTGTCTAAACCACATAATTTGTTCTTGATATGTCTCTCTTTTTAAGTATGTGCCAAGACCTGTCAATAATCCATTTTGGATCTATTTTCAGGTAACAGCTTTTAAAGGATGGAAATGTTTACAGTCTATGGGGTCATGTGTATAATCATTGCTATTCTGTAGACCAGGAGATCTGGAGGTGTCTCCTGGACAACCATTGCAAAAACTAGGGCTTCAGATGAGACTATAAGCTTCTTTCTGGAAAGTTTTGTGGAGCTATAGGAAGATCAAAGGGGTGCTCAGGGATGCTGCTCTCCACTTACATTCCCTGGGAGTGCTTCTTAGCCTCTAGATATATGGAAACCTAAAGCCTGTCCCTCAAGCTGAAATTTTAAACTAAGTAAATAAGCCCTTTTCTCAGGAAGACTGGGGTTATGTTTCAGGCTGCTGTCTGTGCAGTGCCCTAGGGGTGGTGGACTGCCAAGAACTGTCTTTCCAATTGTTACAGTCCTATGGAGCTCTGGAATTCCAGGTCTCTTGGCCATCAGGGCAGGAGATCAAGGAGTGATCCCAAATATGTGAATTGCATGTGCCCACTTTTTTAGCAAGGCATTTGGAGAATGTGTTGTCTAGTCATGCATACCAGCTTTAGGCTGAGAAAGGAAGAGTGCTGGGATCCTTCACACTTAGCCCCAGCCAGAGGCCAGGGAAATGTTGCAATCCCCCCTACTCCCAGACTTTAGCTAATAAGTGGGAGGACTCTGTGACCATTCATGTTTTCCTCCCCCAGTCAGGGAGAGGGAGAGCATTGCAATGACCCATGCCCTCCTGCCTCAGTAAGTACCACAACCACTTGTCCCTGTCTATCTCAGGAAGGCAACAGGAAGGTGCCACATCCAAGCTCATCCACCTGTGCTAGTAGGATACGTGGAGAGAGCTGTCTCCAGAGAGCATCTCAGCTGTCCCCTGGCCCTCCACCTGATGCCTCCAGATCAGCAAATGAATCTATGTGAGGGAACTCCTCCTGGAGAAGTGCTTGTCTGGTGAAATCCCTCCCCACTGCGTGTTGCTGTGCCAGAGTGGGGCTCTTCCTACCCATCTCAATCTGGTTCTTTTATCCTTTGTTTTGGAGAGGAGTTCATCTAGTTTTCAGATATTGTTCAGTAGGAAATGATCCATATGTAGTGACAAATCTTGTATGTCCATGGGAGAAGGTGATTCAGAATCTTCCCACACTGCCATCCTGGATGCCCTTCTTACCAGAAAGTTTGGTATGCCCTTTAGTGGATAGCTGGGGCCTCCAGAGACTGGATTTTGAATAAGGTGCTCAGATGACCTGAGGTGAAGAAACACTATGCCTTATAATAAAGGGTAGTGAGAATATTCAGTGTTAAGGAATGGGGAATTAGGAAAGAAAAATCCAACAGAATGTGTGAAACTTGCCCGGAGAATGAGTCAGGAAAGGCTTTCCTCTCTTACCTCAATTTTAGTTTGGCCAAAGAAAGTTCTTTATAGAGAACACAAATGTCTAATGGGAATAAACACTGTTCACTGCTATGAGATATAAACCCCCTATTCTATCATGTTTGTGAAGTTATACTTAATGTTACACATCAACAATAATACTTTTATGGGAATAGACTTTTGTTAAGGGCAACTCAAAGAGATGAAACAGGTAGTATCTGAATTACTTATGTAAAATACTTAGCATAAGGCACAGCACACAATAAGAGCCAAATCTTACTGTTTTTTGATCTTATTATTACTCTCAATATTATAATTATGAAGTTACACTATGTAACACTAATAATATGGTAGAGACAAGAAAACTGTACCTTGTAATCCTTGATTTGGTTTCCATGTGTGCATCTTTAGTTTGTGCTGAGTACTTATAAAATAAAAATGCAATCAAATTTTTTCATGTTTAGATTTTTAGGTGTGTCCAATCTTAATATGTAATAGGAATATAAAAGTAGAAATGTAGAAGTAGAAATGCAACTGTAGACATGCCTCTCTTGTTCCACCATTGCTTTGCAAAAGAATAGGTAATATGAAGAAATGAAGAGTTTTTATAGAAGGACACTTATATTACTGACAGTATTTATCTTGCATTTTTAAAACAATGAGAAGAAAGGAATAAAGCAATGTTCTTCTACCTTCATGCAGCTATCCCAGCTTTTGGAAGCCCCATCACCATTGCTTATGAGTGCTCACAGTTCTCTCTCGATTATAAATATCAGATTCTCTTCCAAACTAATCAAAATCAAATTGCAAATTGATTATAGCCAGTGCTTGATAAAGATTTGATGTATTGAAAACAGCTAAGAAACAACTGCCTGACTTTTGAAAGATGGAAGCAGTCAAAAATTGCTGAAAATTCTACTCATGTCTTCAAATTGCTGAAACTTGGTCAAAAGTCTTTATAGATAAAAATCTGCTCCTTACTCATTGTTGTTTTTCTGGTAGATACCACGTTCTCAAAGTAAGTAAGTAGGTAAATAAATAAATAAAGTATGAAATGTAGGTGTGCCTGGGGCTCAGTCACTTGAACATCTGACTCTTGATTTTGGCTCAGGTCGTGATCTCAGGATCATGGGATCGAGGCACAGGTTGGGCTCTGCACTTAGCATGGAGTCTGCTTGAAATTCTCCCTCTCCCTCTGCCTTGCCGCTTACTCGTGCGTGTGTGTGCACATGCTCTCTCTCTCTCTCTCTCAAATAAATAAATAAAATCTTTAAAAGGTGTGGAATATATATAAAATAGGCATCTGAATTATTATTCCAGTCTTGGAGAGGCACTCTTAACCAGTTTCCCGCACATGGGCAGTCTGAACCTAAACTTATGCTTAAGTTTCTACAGCTTTCTGGAGCCTACATTAAACTTTCTGTGACCACACCATCATCAACTCACTTGAACTGGAATTATTCTCTTTGTTAATAGAGTACTTTTTGCTTCTGCTCAAATATACAAGGACATTTCATTATCCAATGAGATTACCTATGCAAAGAGCCCAGGTACATAATAGGCATTTCATGAATGCCAGTTTCCTTCATGTTATCTCCCCTAAGAGGAAATACAGCCAGTTGGTTTTCATTTCCATAAACAATAGACAATAAATATATAGATATAATTTTTTGTGGAAATAATGTTTGATTAAAGAAAGAGTTGTATACTTAGAGCACAGGTATGATCAAACAACCAAAAGGACAGGTTTTAAATAATTTTAAAAATAGGAGTGTCTGTCATCTGGCTTAGAAACTGAAAACTAGAACTCCATAATAATCAGTAACATGGGTTAAGGATCCATCCCACTGTATCAAGAGCACTGAACGAAGGAATAACAACATGTTATTTTTTTCAAAAAAGAATTGCCAGTATAAAGATAGCCATGATCAAAAAAAAAAAAAATTCAAATGCCAAAATAACACAAAGAGTGAACAAAATCTCATAGCCAATGACTTGTGGTACTATGGTTATACTTCGTCATAAACTAGTACTAAGCTTATATAAGTAACAGGAATGATATATTTCTTCCAAAGTCTTAAGAATAATTTGCTATTAATAAACTTAGTTTCCAAAATGTCCTAATACTATTGTACCCTCCAAAGAATTTAGTCCAGCAACTGTGACTCGGAAATGTATATCTTCTTACTTTAGCTGCTAATGTTCTGTTTGATTCTAAGGTTCTCATATAAGTAATATGTGATAACTGCTTCCCCAGGCATTCATTTTAACATTGTGTTTTTGTGTAAAAAGCTCACTTTTATTTTCAGCATTAAGAAAATAGTGCCTTCCTGCTTAACCTCCTATTTCAGATTCTAGGTTGAACATGCCTGTTAAATTTCTTTTTCCCACTTGACTAGAATTTCTCGGGAGCACAGATGGTGCATTATTCCTTAAAAGTTCCTGGTACAGTGTCTGAAACATAGTAGAAGTGCAATAAATTTTATGAAATGAATGAATGAATGGACGATGCTGTATTAGACATCATATGAAGCTAAGGTTCAGGGGGATTTAAAAATCAATGGCATCATCTAAAACTGAATTATTAAGAGACAAAATCTAGTAGAGATCTCTTTTAATCTCTAAAGATGTGTACATTCTGGGATCTTAACTATCTGGCTATCAATTCCACAGTTTAAGATAACAAAAATAAAATCATACATTTGGGGAGTTTGGGACTGGCTTAGCCTACTGGCCTTTTACAGGTCCAATTTATTTTTACAGTAAAAAGAACACCGAATCTTCCCAGAATAACCTGACTCCAACAGACTTAAATAAAGTTGTTCGTTTTCCCAGGTTTTTGACATACTTCTGTCTTTCTAGATTGTGAAGTGAATCTCCATTTCCCAAAAGCCCCAGTGCTGATTTTAATGATCCTGTCCACGTGACATACATTTTTTTTTGTTTTATTGCTATTAGTGAATGACAAGTGAAGGATATTCATTTTAACTTGAAAATGTCAGGGATGCACTTTAAGAGATATATTTTTGCAGCTTTTAATGAGGTGGTGTTTCTTTTTGAAAGAAATACTCATCTCTGGTGCGGTGCTGTGCAGGTGACAACTGATATTTAATAAGCGATGGTTCTTGTATTAGTCGCAGTTCGCTAAAGAAAATGTCTCAGATTGCTTTTGAAAAACTCTTAGCATCACTAGCCCAAAGGCAAGATGTGACCTTTTTATTACATAATGAGAATCATTTATTATCTTACAATGTATCTTAAAGTCACAGACAAAATGCCACTTTGATAATTGCTTTCAATTAGCTTAGAGCATAGCATATATTCATAAAATGTCTTCTCTAATTTAGACTTGAATTAGAGAAAATTGCAGACATAATCTACTTTAAGGTTGTCTCATTTAAGGTGATACGTAGTTTTATATCAAAGAAATCAAAACGAGTAGCTTCGGAACAGTCTCTCAAAGTGTTTAAGCAGGCTTTTCAATATTTGATTCTATTCTATTACCAATTAATTAACAAATTAGAAAGCTAGTTCATCATTTCTGACCTTTTGTGCACGTTAACTTTTGACTTTCATTCCTAATGATTGTTTTGAAATTAAACCTTGCAGTTCATGTGGAAAGAGAGAAACAATCTGATTAACAAGATAAATAAGGCTCGCCTTGATCCCCAGTACATCTTGATGTTGGACTCTAACTGGGATTCTGAATACTGTCACGGTGCATCCTTTCCTGCTTTAAGTAGTCAGTGAATTATAGTAGATAATCGTGTGGCCGAAACAAAGAGTTTGGGGCCATTACTACAAGTGAGATTAGAGGTAACATGATATTTAAAATGTGGTTTCAGTCAATTTTTATTTTTTGTTAATATCCTGAGCATTGGAATACAGTTTAAAGTAATAAAAACTCTGAAACTGCATTTTACGCTTGTGGTGTTCCAGTAGTCCATGGAATATTATGAACCTTAACAGAGATTCTCTGAAATCGGTACTATATCTGGAGATTACTCTCTTTCTCTTTCTTTCCCTAGATAAAAATTACACACAAGAACCAAGCCCCAATGCTGATGGGTCCTCCTCCAAAAACCGGGTTATTCTGCTCCCTCGTCAAAAGAACAAGAAACCGAAGCAAGGAGTAAACCTGTCTCATTTTATTCTCCAAAATCTAATTAGCATAATTGGGCCGTGGAAACTTATGCTGGAAATCTTTGAACCATTTCAATTCTCTTGCTCATGCAAAATCATCGAATTGCTTTAACAGTTTTTGTTAACTGAGCTAATGTAAAATTCAGCTATTAGAAAATTTGTCTCCGTTTTTATAGGCATCTTTGCATGAAGAAGGCAGAAGTTTACATGAAGTGGTACTGCATATTTTTGTTGCATGCATTCCCATAGATTTTTATGTCCCTCACTCATACCTCCCCCAGTTTCCATTTACTAACCTGTGAGAGAAATCTGTAAACCCTAAAGGAAATACCATGGGAAAAGTGATTCTCTGTGTGATTCCAGTTATTGATAAGCGCTAATCAGTAATGCTATGATAATCACAACTGCAGATTGCAATACTTTTGCCTTTTAGAATCAGTGTCTCAGTGACCTTTGAACTATGACTTGAGAAGAAACTTCTAATTGGAACATTTTATTAAATACTTGTCTATGATACGTCGCTGTATCTAAATAGTTTTTCTTCAACATCTTGATGCTTCTGAGTGGAATTTCTGGTATACAGTTTTCTTGTGCTAAAAAAAAAAACAAAAACCAGAAAGTCATTTTTATTTTGTTTCATTTTGGTTTTAACTCCAGAAATGAGTGAAAACAGAAATAAGTTACTTGGCAGTAAAGTGTGGTAACATGGCAAGCCTTATTCCTTTCTGAATGTGGATCTAGAAGAAAATTCATAACCACACCAGTAACCAAATAGCTGTTTTAAATATGTGCCTAATATACTATCTCCCACCAAAGATTCAGAAAAAGATGCTTGAGAGAAATGGGTTCATGTATAATTAACTAGCATTGTGGAAAAAATTTATGGTTCTTATGATTAATTTTTTGATGACTTAAACTCTGGAAAGAGAGTGAATTACCCATTAATTATAATTAAAGCTCTCACCTTATGCAGACAATAGGCCATACAACACAATCAAAGCTCAATTCAATGATTTCTTGCCTTTTTGGTCATTTATAAATATAGGTATCCATAATTTTTAATGGATCAGTTAAATGCACTTGAGAAAGTAAATGATTGTATCAGTTTTGTTCTAGTATAAATTGATACCTGTAAGTAAGAACTATTAAGCTTACTGAAGCAAACCATGCATGCAATTAGTCCTCTCCCATCGGTGTAGGCCACTCCCATCTCTGTGGCATTTCAGATGTTTATTTGGAAATGATGGCCCAGTTCGTTGTTTACGATATTCATGGTATAGTTGGAGTCTCTGTTTAAAGAAATTATGGAATATGTGCTTTTCTTTGTGCTTCATTAAATCTATGATATAAAATGAAATTCTATTCTGAGCAGTTGGGGTATTGTTCACTCATACTGACCTGCATCTCATCATTGCATGTTTTATGTTTTTAAACATGCCACAAGGAAAACAAGTGCTTGAAATGCATGATTTATTAGTTTTTTCTCTCCACTCTGCATTAAAGTACTAATGATTTATCAGTTCTGTTTTTCTATTGATTCATTCATCTTTGAACAACAAATAGCATTTAGTGATTCTGTTGAACACACTCCTGTGCATGGATTTATGGATTTCAAGTGAAATTGCTATAATTTTTGTTCTTTGGTTTGAAAACTCAACTGAATGCTGTTGTATCAAATAGCTACTCTCAAGCAATGTACTATAATGGAAGATTATGTATAAAACGTATTATTTTAGTGTTCCAGGACATTAGATGGTAAATATCAATCAACAATAAGTTTAATTGCTTTGAAAATAAAAGCTTTTGAATAAAATTAAGACATAATTTAGCATTCCCAGGAAAATTATCATTACAATTGCAAATGTGGCACAGCAATCACTTGCCCTAGTATAAAAAAAAAAGTTATTTGGCAGAGCCTTAATCTGGAGCAAAAGAAATCTCTAAACAGTAACAAATGCATTACTGACATAATGTTACATAACACACACATTGATTTTTGTGTATCTATGGTTACAGGTAATAAATATTTTTACATAAATTGACACAATTTTCTACAATGGGCAGGCAGGCCTTGTATCAAAACATATTCTGAAGCCACAAATTATTTTATGTGAAGTACACATACAATTATGTCTTGGCTACCTTTTATAATATGTAGTGTGAAGGCAGCAACAGTTAGTCATTCTTCACAATCTGTGCAGTGGAAAGCTGCTGATGAGACAGTGGGATGGGACGAATCAACCAACCTACCTATCAGACTTCCATAGTTGAAACCAAGGGATGCAGCTTTCCTTCCGGGTAGCTCCATAACTATAATTAGTGATAATAGTAGTTACATTTTCAGTCAGAATTCATTGGTACAAATAACAAATGTTCTAATAAGAATCAAATGTTACTGTCTTCAACTCATTTTCTAAAGCTACTGACATGCTTGCCCTTCAAGTACACTACTCCTGGGGTTTGGAAAGTAGTTTAAAAAAAAAAAAAAAAAGAAACAACTTTGATAGTTTTAAAATCAGAGAAGATTTTCTTTCCATTTTTATGACAGCTTCAAGTGAAGAATGTATATTTTAAGGAAAATTCTAAACAGAAAGCTCTATGGTATATTAAAATACTGAATAACGAATGTTAGCTTTTCAAGATGGGATTTTTTTCTTCTCTGTGTGTGGGTGCTGGATTGTCGTGTCAACTTCTTTTAAGTAGAGTAGACATCGTAGTACAAAGGTTTAAGTAGATGAAACCCCAAAGAGAAAAAATTAACACTGGACTTGCTGGGGGTCAGAGGAACAGAGGGAGAGAGATACACATTTTGCTAAACAGTGCAATACACCGAATTGATAAACAGACATTCCAGGAGAACCCTGGATGGCCAGGCTTCCAGTGGGAATGGAGAGGTCTATGTGGATCCAGGAATTTTAAAGGACATAAGTGTATTTTTCCACATACATGTGTATACCATGTGTATTCAATTCAAAAAGTGCTGGTCAGTGTATTTGTGGAGAAAGAAGGTATCTTGTAGAAGGTAAAGAAAACAAACTTTTTCAAACAGTTTTCATATTTAAACTATTTCTGTGATTATAGCCATAACAAAGCAGAAGGCTCAGATGCTTAGTCTACTGCAGGTAGAAATTTAAATCCAATGAATTGTGAATATGTTTCTGCATATTGTTCTTTTTTAGGGGGATGGGAAATAATTGCAGTTTTCTGGGGAGAATCTGTGTTGAATTTTAGACTGTATTCTACTTGAATGAGACAGAACTTTTAAAAGGTTCCATTCTTTTTTGTGTCAGTTTATTGTTTATAAAAAGGGAAATGTACCTTTCGTGGCACATAGAACCCCCAAACAATTATTCGAATACAGTATGTATATTCTAACCTAAACAGTGATGCCCTTGTAATATATGTTAAGGGTTTAAGGTTTAAATAAATAAATAAATAAATAAACAAAACCCGCAAAAGAGCTTTTATTTTGTGACAGGCAAAAATCACCCCTTTAGTCCTCCCGACTAAACTGCATTCAGTTTAAATAAAATCTAATAAACTCACACCGAAGGATTCTATACATCCTTATTGTGTTTAAAACAGAGAATTCATTTAATTATAGTATCTTATTTTTTTTTTGGAAAGTGTTATATACAATATCATGCTTTTTGAAATAAAAACGTTAACCTCTCAGTAAAGTGTCATTCCTTCCTGCTGTTTTGGCCAGATTTTATCTGCAAATGAACTTTTGAATCAGTTGCCGTCAATCTACCTCACTGGATCTCCGCTGGCGGATACCAGGCCAGCAACTCCGTCTTCTGTCAGGGACGAAGGAGTCTGGGCATTTGGGGACTGAATTTTGTCATTAAGAACAGAACCATCCCATTTTGTGCTGCTTTGGCCCCGGGTTGCCGCTGTGAACGTTATTCCAGCAATTTCAGAGATCCCAGGAACACCAGCAGACTGACTGATAGACTTGTGGAGATTGAAAGATTAGGTCAGGGGTTCTGTGAGGACTTCCATGGAATTTTCTGGATGAAACCCATTTCTAATTTCATTTTGTGTAGCAGACTTCAGCAAATCTCTCCTGGGCACTGACTGGGAACCAGATATTTTATGAAGGGGTTACCGCAGTTAAAGGGCAGCAGTTCTTTGGGTTCCTTCTACTTGAGGTCAAGACTGGCTACTCAAGGAGTTTGGCGGTGGCCCCCAGAGCTGGGACTATACTCTGTGACTCTGCCATGTCACTGACCAGGCGGCTGCTTCCTGCTTCCATTCATCAAGTTTTGCAATGGGCCCATGCCAGTAACATAACAGAAGATTCAGCTTAAGAATATTTCAAGGTGGGGTGCCTGGGTGGCTCAGTGGGTTAAAGCCTCTGCCTTCAGCTCAGGTCATGATCCCAGGGTCCTGGGATCGAGCCCCTCATCGGGCTCTCTGCTCAGCAGAGAGCCTGCTTCCTCCTTTCCCTCTCTGCCTGCCTCTGCCTACTTGTAATCTGTCTGTCAAATAAATAAATTCTTAAAAAAAAAAAAAAAGTAAATTTGCCTCTGGGAGCTGTAAGAAGGTTCTGAGGACAGGGGTGCCAACTTTAATCCTAGCTGCACATTTGACAGAATATAGTTCAGAGGAGAGTCACTGATTCTCTCTAAGCTTCAGTCCTCTCATCTGTACAATAGGCAGAAAGGCCCCGTATCAGGGTTGTGGTGAGGATTAAGTAGAGATAATTTCCTAACTCATTTTCTATCAGCAAACATTCAGAACATCTTTTCTAGCTACGATGGAAACGTAGTAGCAGGGCAAGCGACAGCCATGCAGGAGAGTCTCCTTGGTACCCACTTCGGGCCCTCTTCCGCAATACCAATGATAGTTTTCTAGAAATAGATGATATTCCTCATCACATCACCTTGTTCTACATGACTAAAGTCCAAAATTCTCAGGCAGACAAGGGCTTTCATGAGCTGGATCTTCTTAACCTTTCCTCTGTCCACTTTCCTCCTAACCCCAGGTGCAAAATTCGTTCCAGCCACACCTTTCTACTTGCATTACACCAGACGTGCCATGTTTTCTTCACGGTTATGCACTTTAGCAAGTTTCGTACTCACTGGCACATTCCCTTTCTCAAGGGTTGGTTCTCTTCTGTTTGGGAGGATTTCTGGACCCACTTTTGTCCAGATTGCATGAGAATGGTTCTGGAGAGTATGTGCTGTGCCTCTGGTAACACTCTGATACCTATGCTAAAGTTTTGCGTTCTGTATTTTAAATGGTTACCTGTCTGATTGTCTCATTAAACTGGTGAGTCATTTGAAAGCCAGTCCTGGGTTCTAGTCCCTGCTGTTCCCCTGGAGCCATCCGTATAAGATATCCAATAATCTTTGAATAGATAAATACAGGCTGCCAAAATTCTCAAGTTCCCCTAAAACATATATCACTTCTTCCAGAAGAAATTATATAAAAGCAGTCTATTCAATAAATCATAAAAACATGACCTTTTTTTTTACAGTTTTATTTTATTATCCCTTATAAACTTTGACTGGATAAACTTACAGTTCATTCTTATGAACTTTTTCTCTCTTGTCACCTTCCCGTATACAGTAGTACATTTTCAACTTTTGGTTGATTCAGTAACCAAAAATGGCATTCACTTTAACTCACAGGTGGTTATCTTTGGGCCAGCACAGGGTCCTCGTGCCTGGTGGGCTGGGAGTCGTGAATAGCTGTCTTCTATTCTCCAAGGAATTCTGGGGAGATAGTATGTAGGATAGTGGCCCCCAAAAGATGTTTACACGCTGGTCTTTGGAACCTTTGAATATGTTTTGTCACATAGCCACAGGGAATTAAGGTTACAGATAGAATTAAGGATGCTAATCAGCTGAGTTCAGGCTGAAGGGTAGCCTGGATTTATGCAGGTGTACCCAATGTAATCTCAAGGGTCCTTTAAAGTGGGCGAGAGAGGTGGAAGACTGGGTCAGGGAGCGATTTGAAGACGGTAACATTGTTTCATTTGAAGATGGCCGAAGGAGACCACAAGCCGCAGAAAGCAGGGGCTCCTGCAGAAGGTAAGGAAAAGGATTTTCCTCCAGAGCTTCGAGAAGGAACAAAAAGCTTTAATTTTAACCTAGTGAGAGCTATTTTGAACTTCTGAACTGCGGTACTAAGATAATAAATTTGTGTTTTTTAAGCCACTAAATTAGTGGTAATTTGTTACAGCAGCAGTTGGAAATATAGGGAAGTAGAATACCACGTTCAGGGTTGTTGCTGAAACATTGATGCATTTTAATATAGAGTAAGAGTGCTGTTGCTTAATCTTTAATGCATTTGAATTGTTTAATCCTCCCTTAAATGCATTTGAATTTCGAGAATCCAGTACACATGCCTCACCTTTGACCCATGTAGATAAACTGATGAGAGGTGGAGAAAGGGAGAGAGATTTTATTTCCTAGTTCATTTCGTTAGTTTTTGATTGATAGCACTCTAATAAGGGAAAAGAGAAAAAAAATAAAAGCTTCTGTTGTGATGACGTTTATTTTGCTAGGACAACAATCTCAATTTATTTTTTTCAGATTATATATGTAATCCTGGTTTTAGTTATTTGGATGTTTCTTGTATTCATGCGTTTTACTCTTCTTGGGCCACTTAGGACACATTCTACTTGAGTCTGTAGGAATAAGAAAATAATAAAGGTGACTGCAAATGAGAGGTTTAGAGTACTCCTCTCAAGTTAAATTATTTAGGTATGTCTGCCCCACATTTTCCTGCATTCATTTCACAAGTCCAGCTTCAACTGGAGCAACAGCTGAACAGAGTCCACTAATGAAGCACCCCTGCTTTGGCATTTGAAGCTTTTCAAGAGGTGTGCGCTTGGCAAATGCTAATACGTTTAAACTGGCTTGTGTGTAAATTACTAGGTGTTTGGAGGGGAAAATTAAAGTACTTTGCAAATGTTTTACAGCGTAAGGAGTTTCTGGGCCTCTTACCTTATTCATAGATGAGAATTTCCTGAGCCCTAGAGCGGTTGCCAGCCCTGTGAAAACTTAGCCTGTCTTTAGGTTGAGACCTTTAACTCAAGTCCTTTCCTATTCCAGAACTTTCTATTGTAAGTTTAAGGTAGACTTAGAGATTCTATTGCCATCCACACACGAGGGAGGAATTAATCAATTCAGTGGTATTTTCAGTCGAGTCAAGTCCCAAAGATTCTGTCCTAGACTTTACCAGGCTCCTTTGAACTCTGTTTCATCCAGGCTTCAGCTTCTGGACTTCTTGGTCTCTGCATTTTCCAATTTGAACAGGAATCCTAAGTTAGTTTAGCTGGAGTCCCCCATGCTCCATATCTGATCACCTTCAATCAATATCTAACCAGGCTTCTCAGCCTCCACCATCCCCAGGTAATAATTGTTTCCCTGGTCCCAGTGTTTCTCCTAGTAATTTTCCATCCACTGAGCCCCTACGCTGTACCTTAGCTATTAATTCCCACTTGCCCAGGCTGTGTTTGGAGTTGAAACGAATCTCTTTCCTGTCAGATTTTGTTTCAGGGGTCCCTATACCTGTCTGAGAGCCACCCCTCCCCCACCTGAGTAAAGTCTTTCTCAGTGTCATTCAGGAATTTAACACTAGTTTCTAGTATAATGGAAAATCAGCATAATGGTAGCTTATTATCAGAAGTTAAGGACTGTTTCAAAATTCCAGTCCTAGAAGAGAATATTCTCAAGGGAATTTAACTTGTATTACAATTGACAAAAGTTAAAAAAATAAAATAATTTAAAAAAAAAACAGAATGTAGGAGTAGTTACTATTGCCTATGTGAAGCTTTAAAAAAACCCGATACTGTGATTCCATAGCCGAGTTGGTTGTAAGAGAACCATATTGCCCCAGATCCTACCTTGAGTTCATCTGCAGCCATGGGAAGTTTCCTGCACACAGAGCGCTCTTCTGAGAAAACTCTTGCAAGGAAGCAAACCTGCTGGGGTATGCCTAGGTTGAACCCTGAAATGTGGCAGAGTGATACCCCCAGCTCATCCCTCAGCCAGTTTGGGATTGGAGTCTTAAGAAATACCTCGGTCTCCCTCATTTGTACAGCTTTGACAATTCAGAGGTATGGTCCACTGAATATTTTTAGAGGCTTCCTAGTGGGACCATGCCTCAGTAGCCCATCCTTTATGTGGCCTTTTTTGTCTTGTCTCGTGCCTCTGTCTCACTTCTGTCTCCTGGCGTCTTCCAAATAAAATGGCAACAGCCAGATCCTTGTCCCAAGCACTGCTTTTTAGGAAGTCTTGCTTTGAGGAAGCCTTGTCCGAACCCAAATAGAGTACTGATGTCCCACGGAAGCCTGTTATTTTTTCCAAGAGACCTGTGTCAAAAGGTTGCAGATCAAATGCCTAAAGAGGCCAAGAGGAGATTAAAGACAGACTGAGACTCATAACAAATTTTAAGAGTTTATTTGAACAAAAATTGATTAAAATTGGGCTGCACCCAATTGAGCGGATAGATAGGAGCTTGAGGAGCTGTACAAAATGAAAGTCTCCTATGGGCTGAAGAGACCAGGGACAAGGAGGAAATTAAATGAAATGTAAAAACAGGTTGGTTATTGCACTGTTACTTCACTTTAGGAGGATGGCAGGGGTCTATCAAGCAATTCCCTAACTAGCGCTGATCAGCTGATTGCTGAGTGACAGATTTAAGCTTCCATTTCTGGGAAGGCTGAAACTCTAAGTCTGATTTTAGTGATGTGGGGCTTGGCATAAGTGACTCCATTCTGGGCTGGATAACTCATGTGAGTCATTTCAACTGAGATTAAATATGTCAAAACACTGAGACAGAAATACTGGGTATCTCTTACGGATTCCTTTAACAAATTGACTATGTTTATTGACTGCTTAGGAGTTAAGGAAACATCTGTGAATAAAACAAAGTCCATTGTCTTCGTGTGGATTTTATATTAGCTTCTAACAACCATTAAACTCTTTCTATAAGCCAGCTAAAGTGGCAATATCTGTTGTAATTAAAAATTTTTATGAGATTATATTATACTTAGGAGGCTTACAAGCAAGTATTTTTATAGCAGGAGTAACTTTCATATTAGTATTAGGTTTGGGTTGTTTTGTTTTGTTTTACCCGTTGCTCTCTATTTACTCGGTTTCCCTAATCAGCTTTCACGTAGGACTTTTACCACTTCACACTGAAAGGAAAAGGACAAGTCTATGTGGTAGATGATTTATTTTTATATTATGATGTGGCTGGGTATTCTTTTATTTTTTGTTTTTTATTGGAGCTGAGATAATCTTTTCAGAGACAGCTAACAACAAGGAACTGAATACAGGCTTGACTCTTCACAAAGTACTTCTCACCATTCACTGCCTACATGCTTCTTAAGGGAGGGTTGGTAACAATCTGCCAGGGAGTATTTTCAGGGACCCTCACGTTTAACTAAGGATTGTGGGGGAAAATAAACTTAATGCAAAAACCAACACAAATCCATATACATGCTAAAATGGAACAAAATATTATAGTGAAACCACAGGTTTGCGTTGGGTCACTTATAAAAGTCCCCCAAGCTTCCTGACTTGTATGGTCAGAACTCTGAAAAATGCTTTGCAGAAAACCGTGCTTCATACTCCAATCTTGACCACAGCCTGGACCCCATTTATAAGCTGCAGACCTGTACCTAAGGGCACACTGACACCTCTATCTGGATGTTCATGGGTATCACACATGGAATGTTCCTGACTCGACCCATCTGCATTCTCACACGACAGCCTGCCTCCGTGTCTGTTACTGGCTTTCACTTAATGGAAGCATGACCCCCTCTTTCTAAGCTCATTGGTAACCAAGTCCTTTTTATTCAACTTTTTCTTTAATTTTCACTTACCTTCTATTTTTATCCCCACTGCTATTGTCCCATTTTTGGCCTTTTATCTCTCATTTGAACTTTTTCAGTAACCTATCTGCTTCTGGTTTAGTCTACTTTCACTTGATTCTACACATGATGGTAGGATCTTCTAAAACACAGGTATTAATAATATACTAACAGAAATTATAATGTATACTCAATAAAGTGAATTATTTTTCCTGTGGGTTGGAATAGCTTCAAAATTCTTCCATGAGAATGTGTCCTTCCTCTCTAGTATTAAAGTAAGCTATTTTGACTGAGGAAAGGACGAGAATAATAGAAGTCCACTTAACAATATCTTAGCAAAAACCCCAGTTCAGAGGTACCTGGGTGGCTCAGTCAGCTAAGTGTCCAGACTCTTGCTCTCAGCTCATGTCTTGATCTCAGGGTCATGAGTTCAAGCTGCATGTTGGGTTCCAGGCTAGGCATGGAGCCTACTTGAAAACACGAACAAAATCCTGTGGTCTAGAGCTGAGTTAAGCGTGTGGTAGTGCTGCATGGACCTAAACCACCAAACTGATAGAAAAAAGTGTTGAGTGATAGCTGACCTAGTAGACTTTCAGCCCAACTTGGAACTCTCCAAGGATTTCCAAGGTCTCTGCCCTCAGATTTCCTTTATATCCTCTAAGATCCTTGCAATTTTAGAAAAATACATGGGTTTGAATATCTCATTGTTTAGTAGAGAACTTGATGCATTCAAAGCTTGTTTCACTGCATCCAGTCATTAAATTGTTACTTATAATGGAGTTGGTGTAAGAAATACTGGATAAAATAGTAGTTTGAAGCACTTAGCATCTATATAGATCTGCAGATGGGCTAAATAATATTTTCAAAATATTTATACATGCTTGTAACTTTTCTATGCTCCCTAGTTACTACATGCTGTGAGCTCTATTTTCATATCCGTGAAGAATTAGTTAGGTTTTGGCTTACAATGTTTTAGATTACCTTAACATACGTACTTCTAAATATCTGGCATTTCTTTTAAAGTTGTTTTATCATAGATTTTTTTTTTTTCTTCTCAGTATGTATGTTCTACCTTTTAGACCCTTTCTGGAAAAAGAGACAAGTTCTGTCTCTCATTTATTCACACATACGTACATGTTGCCTCACACATAATTTGGCAAAATAAATTTAAGAATAGGTGAGTCCTGTATAGCCTATCCTAAATTCAAGACATTAAAATTTGTATTGAAAATAATTTAAAATATTGAACAATGGTCCTTCGATGGTTACTGTAGCCTTCTTTTAAGAAAACATATAGGCAAAATAGAGGTTCCTTTTGATCACATACCTGAAAGGTCAGAGGTGACTCTTAAATAAAAAAAAAAAAGTTAAAAAAAAAAAGTTTAGCTACTTGATAAATGCATAAATTAGGTTTCTAAATGATCCTTTGTTTTCAAATAACTTTCATGTTTTCTGTCAATCACTTAGTATTAAAATTTGATAACATGGAAACTTGGAAATTCAAGAATAAACTCTGAGGTATTTGTTCTTAAACTGGTTTTAGTTTTTCTCCTTGTTTATAAGTGCTCCTAAACTGAGAACCCCTGTCAAGTTTGGAGAAGGAAGAGTAGGCACTTGAAAATGCCTTCTTAGTTCTGCTTCCTAGAACTCCATCTCTCACCTATTTCTTCTCCCTGCCCCACTTCCACTGGTTTCTAATCAGTATTTTTTGGAAAGCATAATAGCCTCTGATTTTCTAACTATTTATAAACTATTGGAATTTCCATTCCATTTTAGAATTTTACTTTTTCAAATTTGAAAAAGAAATTTAAATTTATACTTTTTCAAATTTGAAAAATTTAAATTTATATATTCCATTTTAATTTTTAAATTAGTTCTTTTTGTGTCTTGGGAATGGATATTTCATAAATCTGAATATGGTCCTCATTGTCTGGTATTTTTATCTGCACAGAAGTATTTTCTATGTGTTTAATTTTCTAAATTAGTTCCAGTAACACCTTGTACATTTTAGAATCAAAAAATATTTAGAGCTGTAAGAACCTCTCATTTTTTTTTTCATTGTGCAGGTAAGACTCAAGGTCTTCAGCCACATTCTCACACTTAACTAAGAGTAGAACACCCACATATTCCAGAACTACTGATCTCTGTAAATAGTTCAAATTGGCCAAAAAACAATAACAAAAAAATTGTAATACTTTTATTTTGTTGTATAATTCAGATTTGACTATAGCTATTTTATTTTAAAAGTATGTGTATGATAGGAGCATTATCTACAAAATATTTGTTATTAGAAAATGCTTCAATTTTAGTGGCATTTTGCATAATTATGTTTTATTAGGCAAATATTAGAGTCATCTTGCGTCTCCTGAAAAAACAATGCCTGATGATAACAAAGATAATTGAGGAGTGGTGTTGACCGGAATTGGCAATTTTTTTTTCAGGATTTTAATATACGTCTTGGATGAAATGTAAAACTCCAAGTCACATTAGTAATTAAAAATTCTAATTGAAATAACTAAAAATAACAATAACAATCTAATCATGCATATACGTACATTGATCGGGATATTATTTCTTATTTTAAAAGTTTAGGCTTCCAGATTCCCTCAAAATTTTTTGTTTTAAAACCTTGTTTTAGAAACATCACAGCATGATGTAGTGCAATCTAGCCAGAAAGGTCTGTCTGGGAAAAAAGGCTGTAGTTGTAACACCATATATTTTTAAGTGGAGAACATACTGTGCTTCCTTTATTTTAATCAAAAATAATTTTGAAACTGATGTGAAGTCTTTTTTAGCAATAAAATAGTTATTTGGTTCAATGCTTCAGAGTAAATAACTCAGATACATTTTGTAATAGATTGACTCACTTTTAGCTATCCTCTACAAACACAGATGGATTTTAAATTAATGTCATTTACGAGGCTAGTCCTCCACATTTCATTTTGCATGGAAATGACAGAGAAGTATGTTTTTCTGTGACTCCATTCTCATGCTTGCATGGTCACTCCCTACCATACTCCCTTCTGCTGATGGTGTCTGGACCACTTACTAGTGTCTTTGAAGGGGGTTAGGAGTCCTATTCTGGCAGAGAATGCAGGGAGCATATGTCTAATTTTTGGCCTTCTCTACTCAGAATCCAAATACAGTTATACTTTTACAACTGATGGCTCATGTTTTCATCTTTCCAGTTAGCACAGAAACCAATTCCTATCTCCTTCTGGTAAAACAATCACCAGGATCCTATAGTATAAGAGGTGGGAGGAGGCTAAGGGATGGTGCGGAGAGGCCAAGAGGAGTCTTGACTTAGAAAATCATGCTGTTCTTTGTTGCAGCCGCTAGGTGACACCATTGAAGGTTGTCAACAAAGTAGTGAAGCCTGCACTGTTGTAGATCCCTGACATTGCTGGTGGAGTGACTCCACCCCAAGTATAGCTTTTTGAGTTAGATTTCTCTTCCTTTCCTCAAGATGTTTGGCCTTTTCTCCCAATAATACAATACCATGCTATACTTGGTCTCTTGGGATGGGCTTTTTCCTTCAGGTTCACGTGGTGCTCAGACCAACCTTCCTTCATTACAGTTGACACCTTTGTCTTAAGTCTAAACACCAGTTTAGATCTACCTTTCCTCACAGATATTTGGTTTTAGGTCCTGTTTCTTTTCCCTGCTAGTAGATCTTTGTGGAACCCTTCTGTTCTACTTTGGTCTCTTCACCTTTAAATCTCAGGGACCAGCAGGTTGAGATTTCTGTCTCCGCTCCTCGAATTATATCCATTGTTTCTAATTTCCTGTGACCACGGAGAAAGAACAAGAGCCCCAAGAAATCAATCAGGATGAAGTCACCTGAGGTTCTGTCAAACCCTTCTGCAGGTTTTCTGCCCTCCTCTACCTTTGATATAATTTGTGTCTACTTATCTGTGCTTCTGGAGAAGAAATAAATACATACATGATACAAACATAACATCCTGCCTGATGAAGCACCTTTTATGCCAAGATGTGTATATGGGGCTGGCCTTGGTCAAAATTGAAAATTCAATAAGATTACCTTCCTTCAATGTTTTTTTATCTTTTTTCAGGGTCCCATTGATAACTATGGTTATCTTCTTAACCATGGTTGCCTTCCAAAATGCTTAATATTTCCCCCTGAAACAGATCTTACTATCTCAGAGATGAAGATATTGATAATGTAATCCATTCTTGGAAGGAAGACCTAATCAGATCTTTGACATTTAGGGATTTAGTTTTGACAAGGTGCTTGCTTTGGGTAACAGACTTGGGTAGCAGAAAGCTCACTGGGTTTATAGTCACCCTGACTCAATTCCAAAATCCTGAGAAACAGAAAATTATGAGAGAAGGAAGAGAACGAACAGAATAAGTGTGCAGTGATGAATGAGGAAAGAAGTAAAAGCTGGACTAGGGCTTATGGTTATTTGGACTCTACTGCTTGGAAACTGAAATGAATGATGTGGTTTTTATATTTAATGGGAGTATGCCATGAACTTGAGCAGTATAAATAGTGAATTTTTTAAAAAGGTATGCATAGTGAAACTTTAAGGGAAATTCCAGGAAAAAAAATACTGCAACTTCAACCTTTTTAAGAAAGTAAATCTGTTACATAACAAATAAACCAGATGTCATCCAAAGCAGACGCCAATGAAAGATTTTACTACGGAATTCAGTAGAAGGAAGCATGCTCTATGATCATTTCCCTCTATGGAAAAGAAGCCAACTAGATACTTGGGATACAAGCCATTGAAGTCTGAAGTGAAATCCACAAGTAGAAGCAATTTAAAGAGAAGGGAAACTCTTGAAGTACTAAAATAAAATGCTTCAGAAGTAAGAATAATTATTTGCATATCAGAGAAGATTGTAATGCTTTAAATGAAAGATATTTCAGGAGTTCAATTTTTCCATAATTCTAACTTGGTTTGGAGTAGGTGTTCTAATGCATCATCGGTTATAAAAACAGTGTTTGGTTTTCATTGTCTCTTCTTTGTAAAGAGTAGTTTCTCATATTTTTGACATAAATATAGATAGATCCATCTGAAACCACATACCTATACACACATTTGTGCACATGTATACACAAACACACCTCTAGATTTCCAACTTCCCTGTGATTGTTTATTTGTTGCTTTGGTGATAATACATCACATTTCATAGGTACATGTCATCATTAATTTATACTGAAATAAGATTGGTTATTAAGTGTTCAGCAGGTCTAAGAAAAAAAAATCTCCAGATTCCTAGCTGCTGTATTCAATTTGCTTTAACATTCAATCAAAAGGATTATTTGTAAAAGTTTTTTTAAGTCATTTGTTAATGGCCCAGTCTATTTCTTCTTTCAGAAATGTAACTATTCTTTAGGAAGTAATTCAGAGTAAATAAGTCACCAGTCTTGGGTTTTGGCCACCCAAGTGTTAAAGTTAGCAAATGCCTCAATCTGTATTTGATTTCTATGCTTTTCCTGTTATTTACCAAGTGTCTCCTTCTGTGCCATAAATAATTTAGAATTCAGAGTGAACTATGCCATTAAGTGCTAGAAAGATCCAAATCACGTTTATTTTGTTAATGTTTCTCTCACATAATCAAAATCTAAAACCATTCCACTTACCCTTTAATAAACAAAAGTCTTCCTAAAATGGTCTTGTAAGCTTTCTTGTAGCCAAGGGTAGAGGAATAAATTAAATAACCAGTGTGATTCATTACAGAACACTTTTTATATATATTATTACTAGTGACAACATAATCTTGCTATAGGCAATTCATATAAGAAAATCTATATTTACTATGACTGAAACAAATCACATTATGAAAACTCAATATGGATTGACTTGGAAAGGGTTTTATTGATATGTTAATCAACAATAGCATCTAAAATGTGAATTAAAATTCATGTGTATTTTTAAAAATTTATATGCATTTTGAGTCAACATATATACAACCAAACTAAAACCCTTGAGAGAGTAAAACTATGATTTTAATTGGGTATTTCTTACAACAGTGTCTTGGGAATAATTTTAAGTGTTCATTCCACGTGGTAAAAATGACACGGTGGATTCTTCAATGGGAAACATTTTGCTATTTTGTAGTGATTGCTTTATGCCAAAAATCAGGCATTTTGTGGTGCCTGGGTGACTCAGTCAAACATCTGACTCTTGATTTAGGCTCAGGTCAGGATCTCGGGGTCCTGGGCTTGAGTCCTGGGGCTCTGTACTCAATGGACAGTCTGAGGATTTTCTTTCTCCCTATCCCCTTGACCTCCACTCATGTGTTCTTGTACTCTTTCTCTCTCTCTCTCAGATCTTAAATTTCAAAAGATTTTGTTTTACTTACATGACCTTCAAATAACATACAGAGAGTGATACAAAGATATAACAAAATCTAGATGATACCCTCATTTTAGTGATTGAGGTAATTTGAAGTTTAAACACTTCACTTTCCCAAAGTTAGAGTAGATTTCAGCAAGTCAGGAACGAAAACCTCAGGGTTCTGGTAATGCATTTGGTCTTTCTACTTTGCTGCCTCTTATAGAGGGCGTTGTGAAATTATAAAAACACTGAGAAAGTACAGCACAGACAAGTGGAAGATGTCAGTAAATGATGAAAAATGCACAGTACTTCAAAAGAGTAACCTGGCAGTCATTTAAATGTCCCATACACTTAAAACAAAAATATGAGAAATTCTTGAATTTTGCTTTGTTCAAATTAGAAAGTAATTAAGAGCATTAAAAAAAATGAGCTGGGACTTGTTTACTTCTTTACGTACATGGGTCTGTATTTGTTTTTTTCCTCTTTGCTCTATCTGTAACAAGAGAAATTATTAGCAGCATGATGAAATCTCTGCTTGCTTGCTGTTTTATTAAATGTAGGTAATTACTACATGGTAGGGCTCATGTGAGGGAATTACTAAGGCTATAGGGCTGTGATTGTGGATGCAAGAAATTAATGATACCTGGCACAAAATAAGATTTCAATAAACTTGTTTTTAGTTAGTGCTAAGTGACTGGATTTACTGAATCGTTATGTTCTAATATTACCTGATGCACTTATTATCTTCTACATGAAACATCTTTTCTTGTTCGTATCCATATACTTTTCAGCTACTGTATCTTCCTAGTTTAACAAGGATCATGTCATTAATAAAGGGAAAGAGCCTACTCGAATATTTCTCAGCCACTTTTGTGCTAAGCCAAGCAATATTGTAGGTGTTCCATATATTATTCACAGTAGTGAATTCTCGGGAACACTAGAAGGTTATTAACCCCCCACCCCCAGGTTGTCTAAGCATGGGCACTCAGTTCAGAGAGACTGACTTGACTAAAAGCCCTAGCAATATGAGAAAAGCTGAAATCAAACTTGGCTGTACCCGCTTTTAAAGTCTGTCGGTTTTCTAGTCTATCAGGCAACCTCAAAACCCACCAGAACATGCAATGTTAAGTTAAAAAAACAAACTATTTTACTTATTCTTTCTGGTACAAAAACAAATTTTGTATAAACTACACAGTATTCCATCCCTATGTGTCAACATCCGTGAGCAACAGACTGAGAATAAATTTCTAACTGCTGATCCCCGATCTGTTGGATTACAAAATGTGAGGTGGGTCTTAAGCATTCCATGGACTACTTCCTTTCCCCCAATCAGAAGCCAAATGCAAACATGGCAGGCGCGCGCGCGCATGTGCACACCCACCCACCCACCTGCCTTATTCTCTTTTTGAGAGACCAGAGCTTTTCTCCTATGACAAGAATCGTGCCTAGATCTGCAACATAGGCCTGACCTCTCCCCAGGGCCCTTTTAAGGATGACTCAAGATTGCATGGCAGCCTTTAGGAGACTTCTCAGACTTTACATAGGCCCTGCTCAGATAAGTCCTAATAGCCAAATGTTGAAATCCTTTCATAAAGAATTTTTTTTTCAACTTTCACAGGAGCTGATGAATCGCTTTCCTTTAGCAATCCATGCCAGGAAATACGCGAAGCGCTTTGTACACATTATGTAATCCAACAGTTAGAATAACTGGATGCAATAGATGCTATTCCTTATCTCTATTTTCAAATGGGTCGACTCAAAGTTAATGCAGGAGAGTTAGTGGAAGGTCCAGGATTACAACTAAACTAGTAGGGACACCTGTGCATTCTACCTTACAAAGCTTGCCTTGGTCAGAGGCGAGCCTAGCGTCATCACCTTGATCAGTCTCCACAAGAGGCGCAAGGAGTATTTGCTCCCTTCCATGGTCTCCAAACCTTTCCAACAAGGAAACCGGGAGTCAGGTGCACTGAAAGTAGGCATCTGTGATAGGACGTAATTACTTCCTTAAAACTGTTAGGTTAAGACAGTCTCAGTAGTCAAGTTCTCTGCGAGCCATAACAGCGACTTTGTTTCATGAAAGAACCCGTTGGCATTTTCGTTCCCATTTATTAATGTGCTGTCTTTTGAAACCATGTTGTTCGTGGAGATTTTTATTCCTTTTGTTTTACATAAACTTTAAACCTTAAAATTTACTATATGTACTGTCAGAAACTTTCCAAATGATGATCTAAAAGCCTTTTTTGAAGTTTAGTTATGAGGCATGTTGTTTGGGAAATTTTGGGCTCATGCTGTTAGTGCTCAGATGGTTGTAATGAAGACAGCTGCTGGGGAGATTTGGCAGGTATACAAATGAAGTTAGAAACGTGCATGTTTATGATTTAAGAAGCCGCACACACCTACTGTTCTCCTTTGCCAAAAGATAACAGTTCCACATTTTATAGGCAATTGTCTTTCCTTTTTTGTCCCAGAGGCTCACCAAAATTCAATAGGTTTATTTTAGTGAAAACCACCTTGCTGCACTAAGCATCTTGCCTAAGCAAAATTTCTTAAAATAAAATGAGCAGGAGCCATTACTGCACAGTGAACAAAGCCAAAATGATCACGAGCCCATTTCTTTCCAAATGAGCTCATTACTATTAATTTCTCTCGTCCTTAGAGAATATTGGGAAAAGCAAGTTCAGGAGAGCGAAATAAATGTAAAAACATACTTGGTAAAAATATCTCACCTTCAAGATTGCATCCTAAGTAAGGCAATCCCATAGGACACTAACTCTCAGTGGCATAGGCTCTGAAGAGAGATTTCTGATGATTGCTTGTGTGTGATTCTGGAGCATACATGGGTGTTTTGACAGTGGCATCAAACAGAAGCTAAATGTTTGTAGAACCATTCAGTAAGTATACATAATGCAACAGATTTCATTCTCAAGGAATCTGAGTTTTCCTCCTTGGAAATCTTAGACTCTGTAATTAGAAGGACTATAATATATATATATATATATATATATATATATATATATATATACATATACATATATATATACATATATATGGACTGTAATATAATACAGAGACCAAATGTTTAAGATAAGTTAAAACATTTAAAGACTTGCCTTCTGTAGGCCAAATTCTGGGACTGTACCTACCATTCCCTGATGAGGGGGGCTTTATAGGAAGTCTGCATGATGGGACATGGGCTGGAGTGCAAGGTAATAGGTGGGAAGAGAGAGGTGAATCAAGTATGTCATCCTTTGGATACCCCCTCACACTTTTCTTTTGAACTCCAGCTCTGCCAGTTGTTAGCGATTTGACACTGTAATTCTACTCAGTTCCTAATACCCTTAGTTTTTTAATCTATAAATGAGGATCATAATAATTGCTACATTATAAGGAACAAAATACTAACTGTAAGTTGCATAGGACAGTACCTGTGTATAATCAGATATAGACTCGGTTGGTTATTAACTGTGCGAATTTGTACAGCATTTCCTGTCTTCTCTAGGTTCCCTCCCAAATGGAGAGTAGCTTAAGAGACATATAGATAGATGTACTTCTCTCCCTTTGAAAAGACTAAGCAGGACCAGGTGGGGTTTGAAGCCACAAGTGGGTGAGGTGGCAGGCTGTCCACCCAAGTTTTTGAAGGAGATACGTATTCTTCTTCTTTGAGTTAAATATTCCATGCTTTTTCAACATCCTGGGATGGTGAAGTACCTAATCTACGATCAGGAAAATGAATAAGGTGGATTTTTTTTGTCCTAACTTTGTCTGAGACTTAACTTGAAGAAGCAAAGGGGTTTTCCTGACCCACACATGTTCCAACCTATTTCACTAAGATGGAAGAACAAATAGCAGTTTGGAGCTATTCATACCATTTTTTAATTTCATACTTCAGTAAGTCTACCACGACAGAAAGCCAGTGAAATGGGACATTGGGGTGTCTTGTTATTGAGCAACACACAACACTTCAATTCCCATTATTTTTCTTTCCTTTCTTCCCACTCCCTCCCGCCCCTATTCCTAACCTCTTCCCCCACCCTCCTCCCTTTCCTCCTCCCATCATGTCTGTGTATACATCTATATTCAAACAATTATTTATTTCCCAGCAGAGAGAATCTTATCATAATCCAAACTTCTTTTGCCCTTTTTCCTGGTGAGTTAGACTTCATAATAGGCCAAAGAAGCCATACACCCAAAGCTAGAATGTTCGTGGTTAGCTGTGTCTGAGTAATGCTACCAATTATTGGAGAAGGCAAACACATCTTCCAAAGACATGGCTGCTACTCTTGGTTAAAACTAATAGAATATGAAAAGTAAGAAAATTTTACTTCATTTAAAAACTAGTTATGCTCAAGTAGTAAGATGTCCATTGATGACACATAAGTGTTAAAATCCAAGGTAAAAAATTCTATCAGTTGAACATTTGACTCAGAGTGCTTTAGATAATAGGTTAAATGTATAGCCCGATGCAGGGCTCAATCCCAGGACCCTGAGATCATGACCTGAGCCGAAGGCAGAAGCTTTTTTTTTTTTTTTAAGATTTTATTTATTTATTTGACAGACAGAGACCACAAGTAGGCAAGAGAAGCAGGCAGGGAGAGAGAGGAGGAAGCGGGCTCTCTCTGGAGCTCGACCCCAGGACCCTGGGATCATGACTTGAGCCGAAGGAAGAGGCTTTAACCCACTGAGCCACCCAGGCGCCCTGTCTAGTTACAGATTTTCAAAGCAAATCTAGGATGCTTCCTCTGCCCCTCCCTTCCTCCACTCATGCTCTGTCTCTCTCGTTCTCAATAAAATCTTAGAGAAAAGATTCTCAAAGCAAATACAGTGCCCTAAACCAAAGATGAGGTGATACTTAAAATATATGTACATTTATCTTCATTTTGTAAGACTGAAAATTCACAAGTGACCTTCTTAGTCGTCTTGACAGCAACTGCATTACCAATAATATCAAATGTTAAGCTTGAAATACAAACTTCCATCCTGTGCGGCACACTTCCCTAACATCTATGGCATTTCCCTGAAGAAGGCCATGAATAACACCTTGCTGAAAAAGGCTTTATTCCTCATCAACTGAAAAAAATAATGGGACTTCTGAATAATTAATACAAAGATATCAATTCATACACCCTAATGCACTCTTTCAACATGAATGCCATAAGGTAAAAGATCAACCTTGTTGGTTTTCCTTTAGGCTCAAACACTTTACCTCTGGAAACTATCCCAGCAGTAGCCAAAAACCATAGCTTGAATGGGACTATCAGAGAAGATCATGTAATAATCAGAACTCACTTTTTTTTTAAAGGATTGTGCCACATATGTAGGTCTCTAAGTTTCATTTTGCTTGTGTTTTCTCCTTGGGCATCAAACATGTACATAAAATGGGATTCATGTCACAGAAATAGATTTCAAAGTCCAGACATTTAATTTTTTAACAATTCATTGCCACACCATTAGATTTTTTTCTTCCTAAGTGTATTTCAAAGGGCAGCCATTGTTCCTCAGCTATAAACAAAGTATAACATATAGTTTTTGCCCAACTTCCTGGGTAAACCACACTTCAGTCCAAATAATATTTGTACCTGATTCAAGATAATCAAACTACAAATACTCCATTATAAATAATAGAAGAAAACTGAACAATGCTGAGGAAATGTTCTGTATGATTATCTTTATTGGAGACAATTATGGTTCAATACAAAATGATAACAGGAAGTGGGGAGAAAAACTAAGAGGAGTCTTAGGTCAGAGTAGAGCAGTATGTGCAAGAGGAGGACATGTCACAAGTGGCTTTCAAGCTTTTGACCACAGAGCAGAGCCAAGAAATATTTGACTTCATCTAGTCACACAAGTGGGAGCACACATACACCTGTGCATGTGAAGAGAAAGAACTGAAATAGAATTTTCATGAAACAATATTAGGAGTACATGGGATCTATTCTGGGATTTTCTAACCTATCCTGATGGATGTCATCTCCTGTCATCCTATTCATCATGTGTGTTGGGACAACTTTTGTGCTCCAAATACTAACTGTAATCTTGGCTGTCTATCCAGATGATAGTATGTGCCTCAGCTGCATTGGGTATTTCTTGGATTCTGGCTTGGGGCTTCTCAATCACCTCTGCTTGGGAATAGATGGAAATGCCATCAACTGCTCTGAGAAACATACAAAGAAAATATTTATAAGGCAACACATTTTTGGAGTAATCCTTGAGGATTAGGGAATAGGAACCATTGGAAAAATTCTGTCCTCTTTTATTTTTCTTCTGAGGCATATGACTCCTATCATTCTAGAACTACACTAGAGGGATCTGCCCTGGATGCCCATGGTGATGATCATAATAACACCCTTGTGGTTTGTTCTTCATCTCCCATCTCACTACTCTTAGTCCCTGACTATTACTACTTGGGATCAAATGATAAATAAACCACTTGCACATACACTCAAACCTGAATTGACACTTTTTTTTGGTGGGGGAGAGTGGGGAAAGAGACATGCCGACATCCTATTACTTGATTAAAACATTGGTGGTCAAGCACCTGGGTGGCTCAGTTGGTTAAGTGACTGCCTTCGGCTCAGGTCATGATCCTGAAGTCCCAGGATCACTCGGCAGGGAGTCTGCTCCACCTGCTGACCTCTCACCTCTCATGCTCTCTCTCTTTAAAAAAAACAAACAAAACAAACAAAACATTGGTGGTCATGGATTGGTTTCATGACCCATTAATATTAATTTGAAAAACAGTGATCTAGCCTTTTGGAAACTGGAGAACCCAAGTGAAAAGAATGATTCCTAGGTGATGGTAGAGGTAAATAATTCTCACAAAATTAGAGAACCTTGTGAAATACTCAATGATCACCTAATAGAAAAATATTGTCTATCTCTGTGGTATATTTCAACCCCTCTATCTCATGCCTCTGGTGATCTCATGGAAATATAGAATGCATATAATACCTTTAAATTGAATTGGTCAAATATTTGTTGAGTTTCTACAATGAAAAGTGCTGTAATGTTTGCAGAAGACAGTCAAAACACATCTAACACCTTTCAGTGTTAAGAAATGACAGTCATATAGGCATAGCGGATGCTTTCAAACTTTATTGTCAGGGGAATTAGGAGTTTAGAGGGAAATAGAGAAATTAGAAATGAATGTTTAGGATTAGAGAAGATATTTAAATAAAATTAGGTGACTGGAATAAAAATTCATCAAAAAAGAAATACACAGGAATACAAAAGAAAAACAAAAAAACAGACTAACCAGTACAGAAACAGCTGAGAAGAACGTCAGTAACACAAATTTTAGCATCAGATTCTTATGCACAAATACCTAGGGAGTGAGAAACAAGTTAAACATGAGATGTTATCATAAGTAACTATGCATATCCACATAGTTGTTACAGGGCTTCCCTGATTACTAAGAAGGTGTGCTGGTCATGCAGATTTCCCTGTTAACTGTATAATCTTGTCCTTATTGCCATATACTCAATCGGATGCTTAGTTCTTTCCTATGGACCTGCAGAGATTATTTCAACATAACTGATAGGTGACTCTGAAGAGTAACCTATAGTTATGTGTGCTACAGATGAAGGAGTCTTGTTTCATTAGTACTCCAAAAGAGTTCTGGTAGCATCTGACAAACACTTCATTTGCCAGGCTGAATTTAAGTCAAAAATAGGTTAAAAAACACTTAAAGAGGGCACTATGTTAAGAAGTCTTATCTCTTGTTGGTCAAAGAGTACAAACTTCCAGTGACAAGATGAATTCTGGGGATCTAACGTACAGAATGGTGATTATACTACCAGTATACTATTATGTATTTCAAAGTTGCTAAAAAACTAAATCCTAATTGTCCTCACCGCAAAAAAGAAAGAGTAATTACTTGATGTGATGAAGTTGTTAGCTAACACCATGATGTAGAACTGCTTGGCAATATGTCAGTGTATCAAATCAACACATTATACACCTGGAGTTTACATGGTGTTATACATGTCTGTTATATTTCCAGGAAGCTAAAAAAAATTGTATCTCTGGTCCAGAAACATCATATCCAAGGGCTCTAAATAAATTTTCTAGAGCCTCTATCATTGTATTTGAAACACTGTGAAGATCAGTGGAGAGGCCAAAATGTGAGAATTGTATATAAAGAGTGTTGGGAAATGAAGGGACATCCATCCCTATCTACATTTCAGAACACTTAAAATAATCTGTGAACATGCATAAGGGAAAGGGAAAAGAATAATAAAAAGCACCACCTGTACTGGTCCCCAGTTAGGCATGGGGCTTATTAGTGTCTTGGCCAGTGCAGTACCATGCAGCAAATGCCAGTTAAAGATTTACTGAACAATATGTGCTACTGTGGGCATGGTATCTTATGAGGAAAGTCAATAAATGGATCACATGTATTGATGGACAAAGAAAGTAATGAAAAGTCCAAAGACCACGCCATGTGAGAATTACTGAATCTGAATTTATTAAGCTTCAAAGAAAAGAAGAAGATAGTTACATATATGGAAGTGAAATTAAAAGCAATCATCCGACAGCAGGAGAGGTCCATACAAGAAAATTACAAGGGGAAAAGATAAGGAACTTTGAGACTTAATTCAACAACAGCAAAAATATCTGAGGCATTTGTTAGATACTGCACAATGTGTTAGATACGAGGACACAAAAGCACATGAAAGACAACAATTCTCAAAGCTTGTTTTCAATCACGTAGAAGAAACCAATATTTACAAGGTTAAAAATAACAGGTGGTAAAGTAGTAAAGTATACTAAAGGAGTACAGAAAGTATAGTGACTAATTCATTTAAATATGTTCAATTTGTTAATGAGTTACCTTGAGAAGTACTGAGATCCCAGGCAGAGAAGGCATTCAAGCCAAATACGAGCTGGACTGAAATGCATTTAGACATGTACAGTAAACACAATTGTTTAAAAGCTGAGTGCATTTGAGACAGCAGGGTCTTAAATTCATTGGATTTCTAAGAACATGTTTGCTTCATGCATTTCATTCTTAAAACCCTATAAACCACAAAAAAACAAAAACAAAAAACATGGACTCAATAGCAGTGAAAGAAACTATGGTCTTGTTCATATTTAGGCCTGGATTGTCAGTTTATGATTCATAGTCTAAATCTGGGGTTGGGAGACTATGGCTCATTGGTCAAATCCAACTAGCTGCCTGTTTGGTTTTTTGGGTTTCTTTGTTTTGTAAATAAAGTTGTATTGAACGTAAACATGCTCAATAATTTGCATATTGTATATGGCTGTTTGCATACTGCAAGAGCACATTTGAAGAGTTGTGGAAGACTGGCCCAAGATCTAAAATATTTACTGTTGTGCTCTTAACAGAACAAGTTTGCTGAATGATAGATCTAGGAAACCACCTGTTGCTCATGTGGAAGGGGGATTATTGGGTCAAATGTTGGACTAGGTGGTTATTATGCTCTTTATATGGTACTTGTAAATTATTGTGCATTTTTATTCCATTTTGAGCAATTTTTTAAACTAATGTAGATAATTATATTCTTATCTGTTAACAACCCTGAGAGTGATAAAATTCTCAGTGTCATCGATTCAGTTCAGGTGGGTCATGATTGCTTTGCCTTCCAACCTAAAAAATTACATTATAAATCTGTAGATTACTTGGCTTTTGCCACTATTTCCACTCAAAAATACATTTAAATGGATTAGAAAACAGTGGAAGTAACATTGCTATAGCAATAGGACCTATATGATGAGGTAATGTTTGCTAGATATTTAATGTTAAATTAATGAGAATTATGCAACCATTACTACTCTTGCAGTGCCAGTAATCGATGTTTTATTATCATGTGAGTAAAGAGATTCTATCTTCTATTTTGCTCTTATGCTGATTGATCTGGCCAAGCTTCCTGAAGAATTAAATGCTGAGGTGTATTTTGAATGCAGAGAAGAAAGTCTGAATTGGAATCTTTTTTTTTTTTTAGCATAAATAGCTAAGTTAGAATGACTTTTTAAAAATGGTATTAGAAAAGTCCATTTATCTAGGACTCAGCATTCACAGGAAACCTCTCAAACATAAGATGTTTTTGCTAGAAATGTGAGATTGGGATGTCTGGTGGGCAGCTGCAGTTGGCCAGCCTCCCCAGTGGTCCCTGATCATCCTTGTCTGATGGTGTTCACATCCCTGTGTTGTGCCCTCCTCGTTGAGTAGGGCTGATGTGTGTAATCAATAGAATACTGCAGAAATTATAGAATGGAATGTGGTATCTAAGGCTAGTAATAAAAGACATTGAGACTTCCATCTTGCTCTCTGGGACTGCTCACTTCTGGGGGGAAGCCAGTTGTAATTATAGAAAGATACCCAAGCAGCCCTATGGAAAAGTAGTGTGGCAAGAAAATGAGGCCTCTTGGCAAGAGCTGGCAAAAACTTGCCAGCTAAGGTGAGTTGGAAGAATAGACTTGAAGGAGATCTGTCAGCTCAAATCAGGTTTTTAGATAATTCCAGATATTTTCGACTAGAACCTCATGAAAGACATCAAGTCAGAACCAATTATGCTGCTCCCAGATCCCTGCAAAACAGAAACTAAAATACTGATATTATTGATGATATTACCATTTTAAGCCACTGTTTGGAGAAACATTGTTATACATAGCAGATGATTAATACAGCAACCGTACCCCATCTTGAACAGTTGTGGAGCCCAGCCTCATGGAGAGAATCTGTCCACATTAATCACCCTCTTGGTCCCTTGGAACAGAAAGTCCCAAATCAAAGGTTTTACAGGAACATCATGCAACATAGACAGAGGCCGTCTTCAGCATAGATTCAGCCCAACCAAAGTGCCTGGCTCAAAGCCTGGGATATGCAAAGGGAAAGGTTTTGAAGTAGGAAACCGGCAAAGAGGACTGGCTCTATTCATTCGAAGTCACGTGACATTGGGTCTGACACATAACCGCTAAACATCATTTCTCTAAAACTGAAATGAGTCTTTGCCTTTTTCCAAGTGTTAGGAGGATCAAATAGGGGAATGTGTGCAATGACATGTGTGAAAATAGCCCCATCAGTAATGGCTAATCCTTATACCTGATGTAAAAGGTAACAACTCCTGCTTGTTTATTTATAAATATCCATATGACTATCCTTTTTGATTGGTCTGAATTATTGGACATATGTGTAACTCAAAAAATAATCTCCCATTCCTTGACGCTTCCCACCAGGTGAGTACCTGAATTTATTCAATCATAGCTTTAACTCTGAAGCCACAGAAAGGACGCTTTTCTTCCCTATACTGATTGTCCTCATGTTTCTCCTCCTAACCACTTTGGTGCTGGCCTGCCATATTTATCCAGTCTGAGAAGATTCTGTACTTCCTGTTCTTATTCATCTGTGCTCTGTGCTATGAACCACCCACGTTAAACACCCCTAAAGGATAAAAGAAACACTCTCTTTTAGTATATATTGCTCCTATCATCACGAATATAAAAGAAACATAACTCTTTGCAACATCAACTCAACTACTTTATTACTTTGTATAATATAATTAATAATATAATTCCACTAATATTTATTCTCTGCACCAGGTGCTGGAAATAGAGCTGTGAATAAAGTAAATTCCATACTTTTACAGGGCTTTTAGTTTATAGTGACTGAATACAAGTCATAAATGAACTGTATAATTGCATAGTATAATAGAGGATCCATTGAAAAATAAAAGGGAAGGATAATAAGGGGTACCTAGAGGGTGCAGTTTTAAAAAGAGTTGCCAAAAGACTTCATAGAGGAGTGATATTCAAGCAAAGATATGGTGGAAGTAAAAGGTGACCTGGGGTCCTCAAAGGAAGAGCATTGTCATCAAAGGAAATAGCCAGCATACAGACCACCTTGAAGAAACATGTGTGGTTTGTTTGGAAAGAGAAAGAAGGTCAGTGTGACTGAAATAAAATGAAGAAAGGGGGATTGTAACAGGTGAGGCCAGCATTTTAACAGGAGTCTGGATCTTTTCCTACAACTTGGCTTGTACATGGAGTGACATGGGAAGTCACTGAGGGATCATGAGCTGTGAGTTGATCTAATCTGATGTATGAGCTACATGCTAAGATTTTTGATTAACAATGGAGTGGAGGGGGCTCATGTCAGATGGTGGGTGACTTGTGTGGGAGGCTTGAGCATTAATTCGGGTAAGTAGAGTAGCACTAAAGTGGTAAAAATGTTTTCAAAAATGGGTGGTATAAAATGGTCAGATTCCAGATATATTTTGAAGGTAGAGCTGAAAGGGCTTACTGATTGATTGAATTAGGGTAGAAGAGAAAGAGAATGCTTAAAGACTTTGGCGTGAGCCACTGAAAGAATGGCATTGCCTTCAAGTGATAAGAAAGTGGGTTGGAAAAATCTGCCTTGGGAAGATTCAAAATAAAGAGTTCATTTTGTAATATGTTAACTTTAAGGGGCCCATTAGATTGTAAGATAATCAGGTGAAAATGCCAAGTAGATAGTTGTTCAAGGTGGGAGTTCAGGAATAAGGCCTGGGCTTGTAATTTGTCAAGATTTAAATGATTTTTAAAGTTGAGATTTTATTTTTAATAAGTGTGGAATAAGCTAAAAGATCCAAAATTGAGCCCTAAACATTCCAATTTTAGAAATAGGCAGGTAGAGAGATAGCAGCAAAAAAGCTTGACAATGAGCAACTTACCACTCAGAAGAAAAAGCATGCTACAGAGGCAGCCTGGAAGCCAAGTGAAGACAGTGTTCTAAGGATGAGAGACCCACTAGTTGTCAAATGCTTTTGATAGGTCAGTAGATGAGGACTAAGAAAATCAAGGCAGAGGTCATTGGTGACATTGAAAAGAATAATTTCAGTGAGGTTGGAAGCATGGAAACCTCAATGTGGTATTTTCAAGGTAGAATGAAGGAAAATAATCAGGAGAATGTTAGTGAGGACAATTGAGAAGTTTTTCTTTAAAGACAAAATCTGATGTAGTAACTACGAAAAGGAGAGAGATACAAGGAGAATTGCTGCAGGGTGGGAGATACTTGGGAATTTTTTAAAAAGATGTATTTTATTTATTTTAGGAAGAGAGAGAAAGGGTGGGGGGAGGGCAGAGGGAGAGGCAGAGAATCTCAATCAGACTCCGCACTGAACATGGAGCCTGATGCAGGACTCAGTCCCGCAAGCCTGAGATCATAACCTCAGCCAAAACCAGGAGTCAGATGCTCAACTGAATAAGCCAACCAGGCCTCCAGCTTGAGAATTTTTTGTTTCTGAGAAAATATCAGTAGAGAAGTGGGTGGAAATGATGGAGCCAAGGGAGATTTGTGGAAGCAGTGAGCCTGAGTGGTTTAGAAACTGGCCCACAAGTGGAAGAGTTGGTCACTGCATGGGCATAGGTGCAGAGAGGTGGGTGGGTGTATTTGTTGGAACTTTCTGAAATCTTATTGCTTCAGCTTTCGCACAAAAGTAGTATGCTAGGTAATGGACTGAGAATTAGCACGAAAGCCTAGGTGTTGAAGATTTGAGGAGAGAAAAGATGATTTGAAATAGTCATCAAGGAAAAGGGGAGAGAAACTATTCTGGGCAAACAATGTGAATTCCAGATATCGTTAAAACCTCCCTTGATCTTTGTGGTTATATTTAAAGTGATGTGTGTTTTTCTCCAGTACGTTCAGCTGCACTGTCTGGGCAGGAGTGGAAAGGGAGACAAACTAGGTATAAATAGGATGCACATAGGCATTGCCAAGACAGTAGAGTAAAATGAGTGAAAGGCGGAGGAGTTAGGGGTAGGGGTCAGGAGTGGTTATAATGACAACACGGAATTCAACCAGAATACAGAGGGCAATAGAAATAGGAGGATGGCTGTGGGGATATGAGGTGGTACAGTCAATGGATTGTAGAACCCGTTAGTTAAAGAGAGTATTGGAGTTGGGATTTTAGACCAAGTAAACTGGAAAGCTGGGATGTAGTTGTTGGAGGTAAGGATGCTTATGAATGAAATTCAGAGGAACTACAGTTATAAGTAATGATAAACTGTAGGTGTGACCTGAAGAATAAGTAGGGGACAGAGGCATTAGAAGAAGATCAAAGAACTACAGGCAAAAGTATTACAAGAATCATCTAGGTACAGGTTAAAATTCTTTAGAATTCTGGCAGGAGTAGTGCTGGAGAGTGACCATGAACCAGGAGGCAAACTTCGCAAGGAGATAAACGTAAGAGCCAGCAGCCAACTGCAGGAAGCATGGATACTGGCGAGGATAATCTCAGGACATGGAGTCTGAAGAGTCAACACTAGATACTTTTTAGACAGTAGAGAACAGGAATGGCTGCAGTCCCTAATGAGGAGCAGGAAGGCCTACTACACTTCTGGAGAGGAACATGCGGTGTGTTAAGGAGCAGACCTCTGCCACATGAGGTGACAGCCGGGGAAGCTGTATCTTTAGGAAAGAGGCAGAATTGAACATAGAGCAAGGACGTAAAGAACGTGAACGTGAATTTTGCTTGTGACCGACTGCAAATGGAACAATCCAATGAGTTCATATTCCGTGCTTTAGTAACTCTATTACGTAACAAGAAAATTGTTGTGGAGGAGAAAGAACCTGTATGCTTACAGATACTACTGAACCAGACCACAGTTCAGTTGTATTAATGATTCACCTGGAACTATGCACTAGTAATGTAGGTGATGGATTCAAGGGCACTGGTTTAGAACAGCCTCTGGGCTGGGTCAGGACCAGAGAAGTCTTAACATCCTGGCTCTAAAATTCTAATATGTCAATCTAGTAACAAGACAAATAATAAATATTTTTATATACAAACTTTCCTTTATATTTTGCATTAAGGTACTTAAAAATTACATTTGTTTATGTAGTTGAAAATTGAAAAATCCAATAAGTAAGAGTAAATAAACACTGCTTTGGCTTTTGAAAGTAAATGAAACAAAGAAATGAAAGCCTATACCATACAAAAAATAGTAAAATTTATTATCTTTCACCAATCCCAGGCACAGAATGGCTTTCTTCCAGGTACTTCTCTTTCCCAGACATTTTCAAGATATTTAATAATCAATGGTATGACAGATTTCCTATTATTTAATCAGTATAAATCCTAGGAAAGAATGATAGAAGAAATAATGAATGATATATAAATGAAAGAAATAATAATAATGCGAAATGAAGTAAAAAACAAAACCCGAAAATTGTTTCTGGAAAAAAAAATGTGGTTCTAGCATTTTATTATTCATCCACATCATGTGGCAGGTATGAAATAAGCTCTATCACATTCTATTCATTAAAAATGGGTCACAATCCAGCCTGCATTCAAGGGAAGGGAAATTAGGCTCCTCCTTTTAAAGAAAGAAATACCAGTGAATTTTCAGAAAAATCACCAAAGACCCAATGGAAAATTAAGGTTTGCTTTTTTCTCAATTAAGACTCATTATTTCAGTCTAATGCCTAGTAAATTCACTAAATATAATTGACTTTCTTAGTAAGCTGATTTTTTCCCATCCTCCCACCTGGCCTCCCTCCCTTTCCTTTTCCTTTTTCTCTTTCTCTCTCTTTCTTTTCTTTCTTCTCTTTCTCTCTCTCTATTTCTTTCTCTTTATTCTTTTAAAATTTGCTATTTTACTCAACTGATCACCTCAGTTTTCTACTTTGGAATCTAGTAGACATAGCTTAAATATTTGTTCCAAGGTCACCCAGCAAAATATGGAACTTAGTCTAAGTTTTCCAAGTGACAGATTCACTCACATTATTTTCAGTTATTTTGAAAAAACCCATTAATGACAGGAGCTTTACTTTTATTCCAAGGTTTGTGATCATGAATCTAAGATTCAGGGAAGTGCGTTTCTAGTGAATATGAGACAGATACCAGGGTGGGGGGTGGTTATGAAAATGTGAAGTGACAAGGTCATAGAGAGAATTTTGTTACCCATATAATATAAGTCTGGGTGCATGATGTGGTAAAATGAATTGAGGACTAGATAATGCATTACAGACCTTTCAGATAGCAGGAGTAAAAGTCATTTTTTCTTTTATTTCTTATTTATTTTAATTAATAATGCATGATGATGATCTCAGCAGTTTAGCACAGCAAGTTCCAATTCTCTCATTTTCTATCTACAGAACAGAGATGTGACTTTGCTGTCAATATAGGTTGTGGCATTTCTTACATAATAACCAAAATCATAGTGTGGCTAACTTTTTGAACCTCTCTGCAACAAAAGGGTGTAGTGTTGTCTTATGCAAAAAGATGAAGTCATGTTATGTCTTGTTTGAGTTAAGGGGATAAAGCTACATAGTGGGCAGAGACAAGGGTTAAGAAAGTCATTCTCTGTATATAATGAAACAGAGCAAGAAAAATAGTACCACTTTAGAGTTTCATAGAATATCATAGCTGAGCTATATTAAAGAAGTATAAAATATAGTCTTCCTTCAATACTATTTACTACTAACATATTTCATATTTAATTTCCAGTGAATTACATTTTGAAAGTAAAATGTTAGTCAAGAATAGTAAAAGTTTTCAAAATTATAAATATCTTTGCTACTCTCAAGCTAGATGTATACTGTATTCTCCATCTGAATTTGAGTGCTCATAGATCAAAGACTAACATCAAGAGAACTTTCTCTGACATCGAAGGTCAGAAACTTCAGAAATAGTGCTAAGAGAATAAGAACACAAAGGTGCTATCCGAGAATGTCTGTGTTTACTGTACATTCAGACAGCTAAGTAATTTTCTCAAAGTTTAGTTATACACTGGACAGTCTCATCTCAGCTTGCATTGGAAGAATTTTTAGTGGTTTCTTAGGAAAAGAAACTTCCATGTCAACTGCCAGAAAGCAACATGATGGCTACTGTTTGTTCTATGCAATTACAAAAATAGCAATGGCCTGTGAGCGTGAAAGCTGTGCTAACTTGTGTTTCAGGGTAGCGCATTCTAGTGTAAGATAGTTTCAGGTAACAGTTTTGTGACTTAGAGACAGGAAATTACCAACTGATAATTGATTTTCAGACTCACCCCAAGACTCACCCTCCCTTGTAGGACTCTAGGTTTTAAGGAATTTTAGAGAAATTGAAAAGTTTCATTTCAATCTTTCTAAAGAATAAAAGAATAGTAGCTTCTATGAGTAGAGGGCTCTGCAGATGATTGATAGGAGTGTGTCATTGAGTTTAAACACTTGCCAGAGGACAGATTGTAGTGCAAAAGTCTATGGAAGAAAATATTATCTGAATTTAATGATAATTTATTCACCCAGAAAATTATTACAATGTACAAAAACAAAAATTTTGAAGTTTTAGGTAATTCCTAAACCCCAGGAGATAAATTACATTTTTTTTCTTTTTTCTCCTCTATTTTTCTTCTAACGTGGAAGAATGAAAAACCTAAGAATAGGTGACATAAGACAGACAATAGAAGCCCAACGTGATTTTTGTCAGACTCAGTCAGAGCTAGGTCCATTGCTAACAAGAAACTTTGCCGTCAGTGTATGTGTGTGTGTGTGTGTGTGTGTGTGTGTATTTATTTATTCATACATATGTGTGTGTGTGTGTGTGTGTCTGTGTGTGTGTATGAAGAGAACAGAATCAGCTAATGAAATCAAGCTTTCCTTGACGAATCTAGATTTCTAATTGAAATCTTTTCATGATTCGGCTGTATATGGAGGCATGCTAGAATCTGTCAATGTAGCCCATGGGGAAATGGGCAGGAAACAGGCTGCCAGGTTTTGTGCCATTTCAGATGGAGTGGAGAATGGAGATGCTGTTTGATACTGCAGTTCAAGAAGTATCAAAGAAGGCTTGGGGTCAAAGTCAACCTGAAAGCTCCTTTCTTTCATCTAAAAGACAGGTCAAATCATACTATTCCTCCCATTTTTTCTTCTTAAGAAGGAGAAAATATAGAAGAGAGCAAAGAAAACATTCAAAGTGAAGACATAGACAAAGAGAAAGACTCTTATACCTGTCAAAGGCAAAGGACAGGAGAGCTTCAAGCAGACTGCACAGTGAAGGAGCAGATGGGGTCCCTAATTCCAGTAGTGTCCAGAGCAGCTAGAACCATAGAAGTACAGGTGACAGTGTCTGAGCAATTGCAGAAATAAAATGTCTTGGAACATTAGCACTGAGAGCAACGTACGTGGATTGACCAAGTACAATACTAGGGGACAAAATAAAAGAAAGATGCAGATAGACTATCCAATCAGTCATGTTCATATAGAAATTCTTCCTCAGGATGTTGATTTTACTGCAATAACAGACTGAAAGAAGGAAAGGTATGGCATTTTTGTTGTTTTTCTTTTTAATCCTCTTTTCTTAGGGGTTAATATTTTGTGTTTTGGGAATCCAGACAGAAGATCTTTTACCTATGAGATGGCAACTCTCCATCATCTGGATTTCACTTGGCGGGGAGAGTGCAGGCAGAGGGAGGGGACCGAATTGTGTGAGGCTGTTGAGCATAGGGGGTAGACCCGAAAGGCAATGCTTTAAATCTTTGCTGAGATGAAAGGGAAGAGGTTTTGCAGATTTAGCACCATTTATTCAGCCCCTGGTTGTTCTCAGGGGGCCAGAAGAGGGGTGGAAGGAGGACACTTGTAAAGTGTGACTCCTAAACATAAGCCCTTGAGAGTAGCAGCAAATTTCTTTGTGGCTAACTGTGCTATGAGTGAGATTCATATTTGAGCCTCTCAGAAGCATCATCATCACTTGACAGAAATGGGGAAAGAAGGCAGCCTTTGGTTGAGCACTGGAAGGAGAAAAGCAATGATGGGATTTCACGTGGCATGAGAAGGTGTCCTAAGCACCTTGTAGACCTCAAGCATTCTTCTGTAGAGTGACAGAAAGATCCAGACCTCTCATAACTGGGAATCTGAGTCAACTTAATTTGCTTTTAAATAATAATAATGATGTGATACTTCTTGCTTTTGAGTGTTGAGGAGAAAATACTTACCCCAAATTATGTTTAGTGTGCTATAAGAGTTTCCTGAGTACGGCATGGGTTTCATTTGTAGATGAAAACAATCTTAACACTTTGAAGATTCGAAGTCAACAGATATCTGAAGCTTCTCTTCTAAGGGGGGAAGAAGTGTTAAAAAAAAAACAAAAAACAAAAAAAAGAACGGAAGTATACCAGAAATGAAACAGATTTCTGTGATCTGTCCTAGAATAAGAAACAACGACAATTATTCATTCTCTGTCCCTCAGATCATCAAAGAGAACATGGTGATGGTGAAATGCACAGGAGATCACATTACACCCCAGGAAGCTAGATAGCCCTCAAAAATATTTCCATGAGACACATACCTGTCTTTTTACTGTTTTTATTGCCTTTTGTTAGCTCTTAACTCCATTTTCTCAAAATGTTAAACTTTATTTTTCACATAGCAGATTTATCTCAGTCTTTCATTATTTTTTAAATCTTTTACTATTTGTCTTTTAAATTATGCTTTATTCTAACTTACTAAATGCTTTGTCTTACAATTTTCCTAATTTTAGTCTCTGGTTTTAATTTTTGGCCATGTCTTTCTCACTTAAAAATTTTTCTTCAGTTTTGATTCAAGGTTTCCCTTTTTTAATACCCATATTCCTCTTCTTAAAGTTTTTGTATCTTTATTTACTTTTATGACTTATCTTGATAATAGCTGAACAGAGAGTGACCACTCTGTGGAAGAGGATGACATCTTTCTTTGATCTTCCTATTCTGATGTATGTCACCTATATTCCCCATGCCTTATTGTATTTATTCTTTTATTTTTTTATTTTTTATTTTTTTTTAAGATTTTATTTATTTATTTTGACAGATCACAAGTAGGCAGAGAGGCAGGCAGAGAGAGAGAGGAAGGGAAGCAGGCTTCCTGTCGAGGAGAGAGGCCAATGCGGGGCTCAATCCCAGGACCCTGAGATCATGACCTGAGCTGAAGGCAGCGGCTTAACCCACTGAGCCACCCAGGCGCCCTGTTTATTCTTTTAAATAACTAGTATTAATGCAGTGATATAGGAGTCTAAATATTACATCTGCATAATTAATTGTCCCAGTGACATTTATTCAATAGTCTTGTCCCTATGACCTCTGATACTACCTCTTTTATGTATCGCATTTCTGTACATATGTCAATTTCAGATCTCACTATTGTACTTTATT
>PISX010003948.1:0-10890 GCA_004024625.1 Mellivora capensis
AGAGCGGCCCGCAGCCTCCTGGGGGTGGGTGGGGGGCACATAACTGGGCTGAAACCGGTGACATGCGCTAGACAAGGCAGTGTCTATACGGCACTGAGCCCAGGGCCTGCCCGTGAGTGAAGGTCGGAGGCCTTCCTTGATGTTCAGCAGCCGAAGACACTTTCTGGGTTCCAGGTGCGACTGTGTGTTAGTTTGATATGAGGCTTGATGAACACTTTCTGCTTCTCTTAATTCATTTCTCAGCAGACACTTACTGTGGGGAATACACTGGGGAAGCGGATAGAGAGTGGGGGCGAGGAGCACGGTTGCAGTTTTAAACAGGTGGTGCGGTGAGATGTCCCTGAAAGTGACCCCGAGCAAAGCCAGGAAGGAGGTAGAGGAGCACCCCATGCTGGGGGAGCGGGTGTTGGGGTCCGAGGTGGGGCGTGTCTGGAGGGTGCAGAGGCCAGCAGGGAAGCTAGGGTGAGGCTCAAGTGAAGGGTGCGGGCGGGTATGGGGACGGGTGGGATAAGGGCAGAGAAGGAACGGGCACGGGGTCATGGAGGGACTTAGAGGCCATCCTCCAGCTGTTACAACATGTTAGGTCACCCTCTTCATTTTCATCCTTTTTTTTTTTTTTTGAACTTTTGTTGTCCCTGACACTGAAAGCAGGAGATTTCATCTGTGGGGGGACAAAGTATCTTCCATCTGTCCTCTGACACCGAGGACATGTGTGGCTAGAGTGGCTCTTTCACTCTTCTGCTGGTGTCTGGTACATAGCAAGGAGGATGTGGAGAATGCCCCCGACCTCTGTATTCCTAGTGTCTAACACCTTTTAATGACACTGGTTAACATAAGTCTGTCCCTTGCGGTTCTTTCTCTCGTTAGCAGCACAAAAATGAGTTCCTCCTAGGGCCCAGCACAGGCTCTTTAGGCATATGAAGTGGATTCATAAGGGTGGCTCAGCGTTAAGCTATGCCAGAGCCGAGGCCAAATTTTATTCCGGTACAGGGATAACTTTCTATGCGGCCTCTCTGGCTCTGGAGCTAATTTGGACGCTGAGTAGCCCCACAGGTATTTATATGTAGTGTTTGGTATTTTTACTGGGTCCTATTCTTCTCCCTTGGATCACCTAAAATGGTTAAGAATTTTCTAGTGGGATTAAGGTTGTGATCTCTGGGGAGGGGTGGGCCATCTGCTCTCGGTTATTTTTGTGTTAGCCGCTTCCCCTTAAATGTATGTTCACAAATGAGCCACAGCCTTATCAGCTGGGGTCGAGGGAAGACGGGTCTAGGTGCTGCTCCTGAACTTGGTCTCTAAGCAAGCCATGGCTTCCCATAGGCACTCAGGTAAAGCTTCCTGTTCTTTATATTCTGTCGAGCACAGTTTTCTTGCGGCAGTGAATCCGTCACTCGACTTAAAGACACTTTTTAATGAAATGATTTTAGGCTTGTCTAGAGGCTAAGTAAGTCCTAGTTCATCTCTGTTCTGTCCTTGCTTTCTATTGTTGTTTCAGAGAAAAGGTGGTGTGAGTGGCTTGTGGTTTTTTGTTTTTTTAAATCTAAACTTATGACTATAGTTTACATTTTTCAGGACATCCTGTGAAATTGCAAGACATTGTGCGAGGAAAGATTTTGTGGTGGTGGGCGGTGGGGGGAGCAATTCTTTGTTATTTGTAAGATAGGAATGTTCACCTTGACTGCTTTAAATCGAATTTAAGGTGTGTAAGGAAGGGCCACTGAGTATGGGGCCGGAGAAAGTCTGTAAATGACTCACCACATCTTCCCCTTCCTGAGCGGTGGGCTTGGTCCTGCCGCAGAGAAGCAGCTATGATCCTTTTGATGTAACAGGTTAGGAATTGTTCTTATCAGAAAAGGGGCAACATTTCAGAATCTCCAGAACGTCATGACCGTGAGAGTCGTCTTCTTGTTTTGCAACCTGACATGAAGGAAGCCCTTTGGCCGTGGACAGACACCCGTGGAACAGGGGCGAAAGGACTGAAGGACAGGCCATCTTCCCCAGAAAGCTCGGCTCTCTGAAGTCACCCTGCTTGCCTGTCTTTCCTCCAAAGCCAGGCATGTCGCTGTGGCTCTTTTGCCCTCTCTGCCTAAGGAACGGTCCCCTCTCTCACAAACAGGCACTCCGTCCTCTCTCCTGGCTTTCAGATTACGGGACAAAGTAATTTTTGGTGGCAGTCTTTTGGAAAAGTGATTTTTGAAAACTTGTAATTGCCCACCAAAATGTATGTTATTTCTTTAAAGATTTCACTTATTTACATGAGAGAGTGAGCACAGAGGGGAGAGGGAGAAGCAGGCTGTCCGCTGAGCAGAGAACCTCATGTGGGGACTTGATCCCAGGACCCCAGGATCCCAACCTGAGCCCAAGGCAGATACTTAACCGACTGAGCCACCCAGGGGCCCGCTCATCAAAATTTAAGTAATGAGAATTCTTTGAGAAATTTCTCCTCAGATATTTTAAAACAAATGCACTGCAATGCATTCTATGCTTTCATGAATTAATATGCAATGTCTTTCTTGTTTCCAAAAGTTGAAGAGCTGTCTTCCCGCCCCCCGCCTCCAGGAGCCATTTCACAAACATGGTAGCACATGCCTGAGATCGTGATAACCAGCCAACATACACATTTTCTGGGTGCAGGCAGAGTGTTCAGCTGTACCACTTGCTCCAGTGGACCTTGAACACGTGGTAACTGGTAGAGTAACTCCCCATTTTGTTTACTAATTAAGGGACGGATTAGGAGATACATTTGAAAATACATTTAAATACATTTAAAAGGTGACCTGTTTACAACATACCAACCTCTGGTTTTACTTTGCACCAAATCCAGACACGACTCTTGCCTTATATAAATCTGGAGATGATAAACGTGACTAAATTAGATTATTGACACCTTTTAGATGATTTTTAAAACCAGGAGCTGTCGTTTTGTATTGCATTAGGTTTATAGGTCTGTGAAGCAGACAAGAGAGGAGTCCTCACGTGAAGAAATTGCACGTTGCCCTGAAATGGGTTTTGTATGGACAAAGGAGAGGCTCGGATCATTGGTTCAGGATCCGTTTTTAGTGGCTGTTCCTATACTGAAAGGACATTTCAAGGGCAAGAATGTATACTTTTGTTATTGAATGCTTTCAGGCTGCAAGACTATGTAGATTCGGTTCCTTTACCCTTGGCCTTGCAAGTTGAGGGCCAGACTGGGAATGATGGGGAGGGAAGTAAGACCATTTGCCCTATTCCATCCCCATCCGTTCCCTTTGCCAGCCACTGCCCAGTGGGTCACACACACCCGGCAGTCTTTTTGGCGGGGGGCAGGGATAGAAAATGACATGGTGGGGTGAGCAAGTAATCACACGGGGTCGGGTTCTTAAAACAACTGAAAAATGGTAGTCAGAAGAGCTGGTCAAGGGTGAAACCTGACCGATGTGTACTTCTAGTGACCACGTAACGGCCACCAGTGACGTTAGCACAACTCGAAAAACTAAGAACCCCTGTTCTGTTGCTGCCAGGGCAGAAAATGAAAGGAAGGTGCTCACCTAATGTGCACACCCTTAAGAAAAGCTTCGTATCTGGACAAAGTAGGACTGGGATAGAGATTTATGGGTTTTTCTCTAAATGTAGCATACAGGAGAACTAGCAAAGAGCATTGAGTCATTTCTGTTTTTAAGGGAAAAAACCACTTTCTGATTTTCTATGAAATTCTGTGAGAGACCACTTTTCAGCCATGACTCATGACCTCCGTCTCATCGCAGCAAGTTCGGTATTTATTCCCAAATGGCTGACGACATCTCTCGGGAAAGCAATATACCCTTTCTTTGCAAGCCAGTATTTATACATGGGGTGACTAACGGACTGGTACGTTGGACTTAGCAATTAACAGACCAGAAATAACCCGAATTTTTTTCCCCCTCTGGGTTGCAGTTCATCGTTTGCGCTGTTCGCTATGCCACTCGGGGAGCACGTTAAAGAATGCTCCTTTGCCCTCCTGGTCACGGTTTCCTTACACCTTCCAGTTTTGAGCCACTCAGGCATGAGGGGGAGAGTGGACATTAGCAAGAGATACGTGAGAAAATCCATCTAAAAACACGAGCGAGAGGTTATTGAATACAAATTGAGTCTTCTCTAATGAGACGTTTCTCTGATGTGTACGTGATGGCCTCAGAGCCAGAACTTCTTACTGGGATACTGAGGTTTATGTAGGCACCTCTTAGCATGTTGGCTGTCGTTCAGGAATTTTCTGAAAGAGGAAGTTTACTTATTAAGTGAAGAATGATGTGTCCTTTGAAGCAGGCACGGCAAGAAAGCCAGTCGGCCGTCCTGGAAGCAGTCTCTAAAATGCGATCAGCCGGTCACATTTCCAACCGCATTTGAACCTGCTACTTCTCTGAAGGCCTGAGGGTCAGACGTCAGCCCCTTAGGGTAGCAGGAGCTGTGCCCCGGTTTTTAAAAACAAAGCTGTTATAAAATGCTTTGAATGAAAGGGGTTTTAGGAGCTTTGTGGCAGTGATCTAACCCCCTCCCCAATCTGACCATCCACGGTCATAGCGTGTGACTTAGTGGACAAGGGGCAGGGCCCCCGGGAACTCACAAACTTCTTCTGTGCTGGACAACCCTCATGCCTGCCTACGGCTGCGGGGCACACGTCGGAGCCTGAGATGAGTGCAAGAGCCGCGGGAGGGCAGACACAGCCATGAGGCGGGCGGGGACCAGCAGGAAGGGAAGTAACTTTGTACCCAGTGCTTCGTGTGATGACTGATGAGGCGCCCTTTCCCAGGTAACAGCCGCAGGTCAGGGGAAACAGATCTGGAAGTTCTGGAAGGTTAGAAGGTGACCTGGGTAGGGAGATAAGAAAAAAAAAAAAAAGTACCCCCTAAGAGTAAGAGATAAATGCCTTAAGTATATGTTAATTTAGTAAGATTAAAGGGAGCCTCCAAGACAGGTGAAATGGTATCTTCATTTTTGTCTGTTCTCTGATTTCTAACAAAGGGCAAACAGAGGGAGGCACAAAGTGTTTGTCTCCTCGTGAAGTCAGAATTTCACTGTGGCTCATTTTCGGGGAGCCCACACACCAGAGCGCTGGCTGTCTTTTGGGAACCTCTGTGTGTCCCAGCTCTGTTCGCCCCGAGCTATTAGCGGCCCCGAAGACGAGCAGTAACAGACTCTCCTGCCCTTGTACCCGTCCATGCTTCATGCACAGTTTTGACACGGGAACCATCTCATCAGCAGGAACATTCCCCTCCAGCGTCCTAAGCACGCTGCCGTGAAGGCTTGAAACAGTTTGGGACCCAGTAAATCCTAGTTTAGAAAAACACGAGGTAAACTAATTCAGGTTACCCAGAGTTCGACTTCATTGGAATCATTGCAAAAAAAGTATTAAAGTTCATGAATTTGACATCGGCATTGTTAACATGCTTCAAGTGTTTCCAGCCTGTTTACTTATTAGGCAATAAAAGCTAACGTTCCTAGAAGTGCCTATTTTATCTTGACAAATAAGCGTTTCCACACACACACAAAAAAGGCTTGAGTCCACTGTGGAAATGAGCTCTAAGAGGACATACCCTTTGAAATCTGTCCCTCTGGGTGCAGGCTCGGGTTCAAGTGTGCAGTGCAGGGGAACCAGAGGGTGGCCCTGGGCTTTCATTCTGCAGAAAGAAAAAGAAATAATGCCCAAAAGCCGGGACTCGAAACCTCGAAGAGGTGGGACTCTCCACAGAGGCACCCTTAACTCGGGGTGACTTGTTTAATATCCCTTTCACCCACTTCAGGACCCTGTCCTGGTGCTTGCGTGTTCAGCTGGTGAGCCGTGGGGTTATCTCACCAGCTGGACACATAAAAACTCCGAGCAAGTTGTGTTCTAGAACCATGAAAGTAACCAGCGAAGAACTTGGCATTGGCAAAGTGACTGGTTTTTTTTTTTTTTTTATATTTATTTGACAGAGACCAGAAGCAGGCGGGGGGGGCGGGGAGCAGACTCCCTGCTGAGCAGAGAGCCCGATGCAGGGCTCGATCCCAGGACCCTGGGATCATGACCTGAGCCCAAGGCAGAGGCTTTAACCCACTGGGCCACCCACGCACCCCGTGACTGAAAGTAGGTGGTTTTCAAGTGAGAGAGGCTCGACAGGTCAGATCTCTCTGGTCCCTCGAACCATAGTGGTTCTCCTTCTCCCCCAAGCTCCGAATACCTAAAGGGGCCTCCCTGTGCTTCCTGGGGGTGCTTGTCTGTGGGACACTGGCCCCCAGTTTCTGCCATAAAGCACGAGATGGGACTCCATCAGGCAGCGCTCGCCGCCGCGCTCTCACATATAGAAATATTTGGAGGCCATTTCCTCTTCAGCAGACGTCAAAGGAATGATAGGAAAAGGAGCGTGACTCCCAAGTTCTATGCTAAATAGGGACTTTGGTGAGGGAGGAGGAGGGATGTCCCCATATGGTCCAGGAAGATAGTCTCCGAGGGGCTAAGGCAGCCACGATTCCTCGCCCCGCAGGAAGCCGGTGCCGTCTAATCTTACAAGTTCTGATTTCCTGCCAAATGGCATTTCAGAGCCGCTGATAATTGAACTTCCTGGCATGTACTTGGTTTCTCTACTCAGCTCTTAACAAGAAAGTCCATCTTTGTTGAGGGCATAATTTCAATATGGACAATTTCAATGTGGAAAAGCTAGTGAGACGAGGATTTCATGTGGCCTGTGAAAGCCCCGCAGGGCCGAGAGGAGGAGAGTGATTTTCCGCGTGCTCTCACTGTGATGGGCACTTTTTTCTGTCTGCACAGAGGCTAATGGCACTTTCGAAGCTGCCTTAGGTAAACAGCGTGCTGCTCAAGGAGACCAGGCCTCGGTCCCCCTGCGTCTCTGCTTTTCCTCTCTAACCCGATTACGTAAGAGAACATCCCGCTGGCCGTTTGGGGAGAGAGTGCCGCTAAGGACCATGCTCTGGTCTCAGTGAACCTCTGAGCTCTGGCACAACTGTCTCAGGCAACTGTCTTTGCCCGAGAATGCCACCCGCTCGCTTTCCGTCGTTCGCTCCCTGGACATGAGGGGGTCTGTGCGAGGGCCAGCCTGAGCAGGGGCTGCAGCTGGCCCAGAACATTCTACCCGTCCGTGGTGCGATCTGCTCTGTCTGGAGGCCAGCTTCCGGAATGCGCCCAGCTCCGAGTGAGAGTTCACCAGCCTTGGCCGAGGCGGGCTCAGAGACGCAGGGTGTGGTTTCCTTAGCTCACTCTGTGCTATTTGGTTGTCTGTGGCAACGGGATCCAAACAACTTGGACATGTGTTTGTATAAAAAAACTGGGAATGGGACCCAGAGTGGGAGTCCAGGGCCATTCAGCTAGTGGAAGAGCCACGGTGAGTACCGGGCAGCTGCTCGTTCGTCTCGCCTCGTTCCCTCGCTAGATTCCGCTGGGGTAAGAACCGTGTTGGTGGGTAATTGGAGAAAATTCTCTCCATTCTCATGTTTCCTGCGCAAATTAAATAATTGCTATCTACTTACCCACGTACGGTTCTTTTCAGGAGGAGCGGGGAAAATTAGCATATGCTTCAAGAAGTTGGGAGCTCACAGATCTGGCAGCTTTCTGGTGGCGGATGAACGGAGTGCCTTAGCTCGCAGCGATTACAGACGTGCAGTCTGGGGTCTGCAGGGGGTGGGGGGGGGGGCTTCGGGACAAGGGGAGTTGTTCCGTATGAAGGCAGTGGAAGGGGTTCTTGGAATGGTCAGCTTAACACTTTTTTTTTTAACTTTTTTTTAATTTATTTATTTGGCAGATAGAGATCACAAGTAGGCAGAGAGAGAGGAGGAAGCAGGCTCTCTGCTCAGCAGAGAGCCCGATGCGGGGCTCGATCCCAGGACCCTGAGATCATGACCTGAGCCGAAGGCAGAGGCTTTAACCCACTGAGCCACCCAGGCACCCCAGCTTAACACTTTTTAAAAGCCTTTCTCTCCCACCTCCCCCCACCCCGCAATCATACTTTCACGTCACAATTTTTAAAACCGCAAATGCTTCGTTGACTCTCAAGCTTCACTTGCTCGAACAAAAGGGGGCCTGGATTTTGGTGTGTCACAGAACGGCACATCGCCGTGACAAGTGCTCACAGTGGCGGACCTTGCCAGTATGGATGGAGAATGCTGTTGTGAGAAGTCCTCTCTGGGGTCATGGCTCAGGCCTCGGGGGTCCGTGAACTCTGTTGGATGGAGCTCCTTAGGGTCCATTCGGGATTTAAAAGTGCTCTGCCGGATTTGAAGGATTAGATGCAGGCATTTTGAACCGATCCATAAGGGTTGTTCACGGGGCCAGCGTCCTCTCCTCTCTGGGCAGTGAGCCCCGGTCGGTCTGTCCGGCGTGCTGACTCCTGCAGATAGGAGCGGGGTCTGGGAGGAAGAGCCCGAGGCTGGCACGGTGCCCAAGCTGTGCGTCCACGGCTCGAAGGCACCACACCTTTCTAGAAGCCCTGTCTGGCCAAGACAAGCCCTGACCCACTTGTCTCCTCCTCCAGCAGGACTTTCTCTCATGTTTCCGGGGACCCACCGGCCGCGGACTCTGATCCCCGGCCAGCGGGGAGGCTGTTTCTTCCCAGGGTCCCAGTGAAGGATGTCCAGTCCTGGCGCCGGTGGCCAGCCAGGCTCGGCGGCAGCGGGGACCTGAGCTCCAGGCCCTGGTGGCACCGCGCAGCTGTCCCCCGGAGCCTCGGCGGCAGCGCGCTCCCCTCCACCTTGGGCTCATTTGCTCTGCCTACTTGCCCCCACAGGTCCATCCAGCTACAAGGTGGGCACCATGACCGAGAAGTTCGACTGCCACTACTGCAGGGACAACCTGCAGGGCAAGAAATACGTGCAGAAGGATGGCCACCACTGCTGCCTGAAGTGCTTCGACAAGTTCTGCGCCAACACCTGTGCGGAGTGCCGGAAGCCCATCGGCGCTGACTCCAAGGTGACCGGGCCGGCCCGGTGTGTGGGGCGGGGGACACCTGTACAGGGCGGGGCCGGCAGGGATGTGGTGGTGAGGGAGTGGAGGCCCCGGCTTCCAGCGCGAGTGCCCACTCCCCCCACCACCCCGCCCCCGGTCTGGGGGTCCCCAGTAGCTCTTCCTCGCCTCGGTGTTCTCATGTGACTCACAAGAACACCTCAGGGACTCCAGGTATAAGGGACTGTGTCGTCACAGTAGTCTGCCCCAGAGATCTTGGGCTTGATGGGAGGGCCCCTGGCCCCCCCAGCATCTCTCACAGCAGCCCGTCTCCTTCTGCTTGGTCTCCAGGAGGTGCACTATAAGAACCGCTACTGGCATGACACCTGCTTCCGCTGTGCCAAGTGCCTTCACCCCTTGGCCAACGAGACCTTTGTGGCCAAGGACAACAAGATCTTTTGCAACAAGTGCACCACTCGGGAGGATGCCCCCAAGTGCAAGGGGTGCTTCAAGCCGATCGTGGCAGGTAGTGTCCCCTCTCCCCACCGGGGCAGCCAGGGAGGAGGCCCGCAGGGCCGAGCTGTTGCCGGGGCTCGTGGTGGTGGGGTGATGCTGCTGTGAGCCGCGCTTAGGTCTTAGCGTATATATGCACGCATATACGTACACGTATATCTGCGTACACATATATGCTCGCACACACGCACACACTCGGCAGCTAAAGAACACTGGAGAGAGCGGTCTGTGGCAAGAGAAAGAAGTGAAAAGTATGTAGCGCTTTCTCATTTGGGTAGAGTGAGTGAGCAAAGCATGCGACCTCCTCAGGGTGGAATTCTGAGCCAGGTCAGGTCCACCAAGGCCGGGGCGTGGGGCGGGGCTTCTGGCATCGACTCCTCCCCTGATAGAAGCTGGGTCCGTACCACCCTGGTAGGTAGGCCGGTGGAGGGAGAGGCCCCCACGGGGAGGGTCTTTGGAAGCACGAGGCCGAGACCTGCGGGGCCTACATTCCCTCCCCTCTGGAGGGCCCAGGGCGGGGGGTGGGGGGGCATGGATTGCAGCCCCTTGCAGGGCACCGACAGGGGGGCTCTCGCTGGCTTCCCCCCCACCGCAGGAGATCAGAACGTGGAGTACAAGAAGACCGTCTGGCACAAAGATTGCTTCACCTGCAGCAACTGCAAGCAAGTCATCGGGACTGGAAGCTTCTTCCCTAAAGGGGAGGACTTCTACTGCGTGACTTGCCATGAGACCAAATTTGCCAAGCATTGCGTCAAGTGCAACAAGGTACGTTGTCAAGGGACTGTTGTTTCTAGAAGCGTTGGACAGTTTGCAGAGCACTTGCACACACACTATCCCATTCCATCCTCATGACAGCCCTGCGACGTGGGAATTATTATTCTCGATTTGCAGATGAGGAGACTGTGGCAGGAGAAAGTGGCGCTCGGGCCCCGGCCCGCTGTCCAGGGACACACGCACTGTGGAGGCCCCTGGCGGCCCCAGCTCTAGAGGCCTGCCTCTGCCACCTGGTTGGCTGTGCGTGACCTCACGCAGGTGCTCGCCCTCTCTGAGCCTCGGTGTCTTCATCTGGAACCCGGGGATAATAATGGCACCTGCCTCCCATGGCTGTTGTGGCGATTAAATGAGATATTGTATACCAAAGCGCCCAGCACAGTGCCTGGCACATAGTAGGCATTCAACAAAATGGTTGTTGAATCTGAATCCGGTGCTACACTCCCTGGTCTAGGCCATCACATCTGGAGGAATCACTTACCAGGATCAGCCCTGGCATGCCGAGTGCTTTGTGTGTGTTACCTGCTCTAAGAAGCTGGCTGGGCAGCGTTTCACCGCTGTGGAGGACCAGTATTACTGCGTGGATTGCTACAAGAACTTTGTGGCCAAGAAGTGTGCTGGATGCAAGAACCCCATCACTGGTAGGCTAAAGAGTCCTTGCTAAGTCTGCCAGGCTAGGTCTTGCGCATGGTAACCATCTCTCATTTTCCTCCGTCGTCGGT